>QJPP01002871.1:343358-499791 GCA_003996215.1 Jaltomata sinuosa | reverse complement strand
CAGCAAACAAAGGGTGGAAACCTCAAACCATGAATGAATATGATGCATGAAGGATCTCAAGTGGCCAGGTATCTCTGTATGTCCCTCCTCCGGCGCCGATCCGGCCCAGCAGGTAGGTTCCATGGAAGGACTCTGCCCGTATACCTCTACTCCCCCGTATACCCCTCTGCCGGCACACGCAGCCCGTAGCCCCTGGCCCGGATAGCAAGGTCCATGGAGGTCCCAGACCCCATACTCAAACTCAGTATCAGAACATGTATCAAGATAGAGACCTAGTCTCGATATCAAGATAGAGACCCAGTCTCGAATATGCATGCCCAGACCCTGTCCAGGACTAAAAATAGTAGGAAAATATCTCAAAAAACCCCTCCAAGGGTGCCCGGGCGTAGCCGGGTCTAAACAGTAAAAAGTAATCTCAGGTGCTCGGTCCGACCGAGGCTAAAAATCATCTCAAGTAACAAGAAAACTCAACTAGCACCCCGGCCCTGCCGAGTCTAGCGATAATCATAAAACTGATGATTTTAAACATAATTTTACTTTCTTGCCCAAAAATCTCCACAAGTGAAATCAACCATTTCCAAATCATTTCCATAAAAAATGGGCCCTCCGGGCCATGCAAGGTTTAGAAAATAGTGCCAGTAGGCCCGAAGCCAAAACCACAGTAAAATACGGATAAAACCTCTTTATATGCATGGAAATGGTATGATCACACACAATAGCTGCCCCGCAACTCACAATCAACCTATCGACCCTGCACAGGCCCACAGCTACTCAGCAAGCATAACCAGCCTAGAAGGATAATTCTATGCCCGGGACTCGCGGACATTACCAAAATCCCACCTTCTATGTTCCAGAGTCAACAAGGCCTCACAGGACCACAAGGGTAAATAAAATATATCGGCAAATACTACAAGCAACGGAGGAACAAAAGTAGGCGGACATGAATAAAGCGGTCGAGGTCTGTGGTACCAACCTAATAAACCAACCCAAGGATGCCCATTAATACAATTTTATTTTATATATGCGGAGTCTAGGGAAATTAAACCGTAACCTACCTGTCGTCCGACGACAAGCTGCTAGAACAACGATGTCCAAGCTCGAACCACTCCGAGAAAATCCAAAACTAAATCGGAATCGGAATCGGATTTGGGACGGAACAACTTGACGTAGATAATTGACTTTCTTTTCGGTGCTCAATATAAGAGCAAAATAGGAACAATAATATTTTCTCCACCAACCATCCCTTTATCCACTGCTCGCATAAGCAAATGTTGGATGGAAAGGAAATGAATGTTTGTGGTAATGGAACTGTAGCATACGAGTAAGTGGAAATGTTTTCTATATAAGTCCATATTGCTGCCAACTCAATATGCCACCATTCACTTGTAAGTGTTGTGTTAGCCCTCCACTTCCACGTGGAAGTGGAGGTGGCAACTAACTCGACCCGTTAAGTATATACTCGGGTATTGCATAAATTCATGGTAAAATAAATATAATATTTTAAATATACCGTAATTCATAGAAAATTATTTCGAATAAAACCTACTATATTATAATAATAAATTTTAACATAACTAAATTTACTATCTCCGTTAAATATTATGGAGTATAAAAACTTTATAAAATAAATACATATATACTTATATCGTATCAAAGATATTTTTCATAAACCTTTAAAATATTTTGAAAAGGCAATAATAATATAATTTTTACCAAATTCAACTTTAAATAACGTATTTTCAAATACACGCACGAGGCTAATAAAATTCTTAAGTTTAGGCTCGTAATTCGCCAACGCACGATTTTGATACTCAAGAATTCTCTCGGGATCCTCCCTTATGTTTTATCACTGTTTCGAAACTGAAATGGCATTTTAAAACGTGAAGTCGAGGCTTAAATCGAGTTTAACCCGACCCGGTTTGCGACCCGGTTCGCAACCCATTTTCTGCCAGACAGTCCGCGGTAAAATAGTCATAACTCTTTACTCCGAGATCGGTTGGACGTGAGGTTTTGTGCGTTGGAAACTAGACTCGTAGAACTTCGATTTGGTATTTCGTGGGACTTCTAACTCTTTATATATTGAGAGAAAAGCCCTGAGACATTTGACCCAAAGCTCAGAAAATTTGTTAAAGATCTTACGATATCTTTTGTCGATTTGCTTGACTTCAAAACTTATACGTGGAAATGACCGGAAGGGTCATTACATTATCCACTACTAAAAAGGGCTTTCGTCCTCGAAAGTCAAGGTCAAGGGGGTACCTAAAGGCTAAAATAGCTGCGGATACTAATCCCGCATATCTCTCTCGGTCTCCCAGGTAGCCTCCTCGACTGGACGGTGCCTCCACTGAACCTTAACAATCGGGATCTCTCGAGACCTCAATCTCCTGACATCTCTGGTCAAAATAGTTGTCGGCTCCTCAACAAAGGCTAAACCCTCATCCAACTGAACTGAATCCCACTGCAACACATGAGACTTATCTGGGACATACCGACGCAACATCGAAACATGAAATACAGGATGTATGGCTGAAAACATCGGAGGCAAGGCTAGCTGATAGGCAACGCTACCAACCTTCTGCAGAATCTCAAACGGCCCAATGTACCTGGGGCTAAGCTTGCCCCGCCTACCGAATCTCATCACGCTCTTCATGGGCGATACACGGAGAAACACCAGGTCACCGACACTAAACTCCAGGGCACGAAGCCTACGATCAGCATAACTCTTCTGCCTGCTCTGAGCTGCCCGAAGTCTGTCCTGAATCACTCGGACTCGGTCTAAGGAATCTCGAAGCAAATCTGTGCTCTGTGGACCAGCACTAAAACCATCAAACCAACCTACCGGTGATCTGCAACGCCTGCCATACAAAGCCTCAAAAGGTGCCATGCCGATACTCGAATGGAAGCTGTTATTATAAGCGAACTCTGCCAAGGGAACAAACCCTGATTCGCCATGAAACCTCCAAAGTCAGAATAACAGGGCCCGAAAGCAATGTCCTCCAATATCTGAATGGTCCTCTTGGACTGGCCATCTATCTGAGGGTGAAAAGCGGTACTAAGATGAACCTCTGTACCCAAATCTCGCTGAATAGCCCTCCAGAACTGAGATGTAAACTGGGTGCCGCGGTCTGAAATGATAGAAGCTGGGACCCCATGCAATCGAACAATCTCACGAAGGTAGATCTGAGCTAACCTCTCTGCACAATAAGAAGTCTGAACCGGCAAGAAATGTGCTGACTTGGTCAGCCTATCAACAATCACCCATATGGAATCAAACCCACGAGAAGTACGGGGCAAACCAACCACGAAGTCCATAGTAATCCCTTCCCACTTCCACTCAGGAATGGGAAGTCGCTGCATCAAACCACCAGGTCTCATGTGCTCGACCTTAACCTGCTGACAGTTCAAGCACCGAGATACAAACTCCGCTATATCCCGCTTCATACCACTCCACCAGTAAAGTTGCCTCAAGTCTCTATACATCTTTGTTGTGCCAGGGTGAATGGAGTATCTAGTACAATGTGCCTCGTGAAGTATCAACTGAATCAAATCACTAGTCCTCGGAACACAAAGGCGGCTATCAAACCTCAGAACCCCATCCGAATCTAGAGTAGCCCGACTGGTCTCACCCTGAACAACCCGATCACGAAGGTCACACAACTGCTGATCCTCAAACTGACGGCTCTGAATCTGATCAATCAAAGTAGAACGAACCTCAACACTGGCAAGAACTCTGCTAGAATCCGACAAGTCAAGCCTAACGAGAACGGTTAGCCAAGGACTGAATGTCCAAGGCCACGGTTCGCTCTGAACTGCTAAGAAAAGGCTATGGCTACCCATACTCACTGTCTTCCGACTCAAGGCCTTCCGCCTACCAACGTTTGCCTTGCCCGCTAATACAGAATAAGTTGACAGTATAGTCCTTCAGTAACTCTATCCATCTCCTCTGTCTCGAGTTCAACTCTCGCTGACTCGTGATATACTGAAGACTACGGTGATCGGTGAAGATCTCACAGTGAACTCCATATAGGTAATGCCTCCAGATCTTGAGCGCGAAAACTATCGCCGCCAACTCTAAGTCATGAGTGGGGTAGTTGCGCTCGTGAACCTTCAGCTGCCTCGACGCATAGGCTACTACTCGACCCTGCTGCATCAACACACAACCAAGACCAACCCAGAAGCATCACAATACACGGAGAAGCTCTGACCCTCAACCGGCAAAGTCAACACTGGAGCTGAAGTCAATAAGGCCTTAAGCCTCTGGAAGCTATCCTCACACTGATCCGACCACTGAAATGGAACATCCTTCCTAGTCAGCATAGTCAAGGATGCTGCTATGGAAGAAAATCCCTCAACGAACTGTCTGTAGTAACCTGCTAACCCAATAAAGCTGCGAACCTCAGTAACAGTAGTAGGTCTAGGCCACTCACAAACCGCTGAAATCTTTCCCGGATCAACCCTAATCCCATCCTTAGACACCACGTGCCCTAGGAATGCAACTGACTCAAGCCAAAACTCACACTTTGAGAACTTGGCATAAAGCTGATGATCTCTCAAAGTCTGGAGTATAACCATCAAGTGCTGCTCATGCTCATCTCTACCACGCGAGTATACCAAGATGTCGTCTATAAAAACTATCACAAATGAGTCCAAATACGGGCCAAGAACCCTGTGCATCAAATTCATAAAGGCTGCGGGGGCATTAGTCAACCCAAAAGACATCACCAGGAACTCATAATGGCCATAACGTGTCCTGAATGCTGTCTTAGGGATGTCCTCCGCCCTAATCCTCAACTGATGGTAGCCGGACCTCAAATCAATCTTCGAAAACACGACTGAACCCTGAAGCTGGTCAAACAAATCATCAATTCTCGGCAACGGATACCTATTCTTCACTGTCACCCTATTCAGCTGCCGATAATCAATACACATGCGCATCGACCCATCCTTCTTCTTCACGAAGAGAACAGGAGCACCCCAAGGTGACACACTAGGTCTAATAAACCCCTTAGCTAACAGATCCTGGAGCTGCTCCTTAAGCTCCCTCAACTCAGCAGGAGCCATACGGTAAGGGGGAAATAGAAATGGGCCAGTACCCGGCTCTAACTCAATAGCAAATCAATATCTCTCTCAGGTGGAAGGCCTGGCAGGTCGGTAGGAAACACATCGAGGAAGTCTCTAACCACAGGAACAGACTCAGGAGAAGTGGGGTCAGCACTAACATCTCGGACATATGCTAGATAAGCTAAACACCCACGGGCAATCAACTTCCTAGCTCGAAGACAAGAGATGATCCCAGATGGTGCATGGCTAACAGAACCCTGCCACACAACCGGGGATACACCGGGCACAGCTATGGTAATGGTCTTGGCATAACAATCCAAAACCACACGGTGAGGGGATAACCAGTCCATGCCCAGTATCACATCAAAATCTAGCATATCAAGAATCATCAAGTCACCCCAAGTCTCTGAATCACCAATAGATAACATACAGGATCTCACAATCCGATCCACTACTAAAGAATCTCCTACTGGGGTCGAAACAGAAACAGGAACAGATAATGGCTCACTAGCCAACCCCAAACAAGGCACAAAGTAGGCAGATACATATGAACAAGTGGATCCAGGATCAAAAAAAGCCATAGCAGACTGATGGCACACAGAAATCGTACCTGTAATCACAGCATCTGAGGCCTCTGCCTCTGGTCTCCTAGGGACCGCATAAAACTGACGACGACCTCCACCTGCCCGACCGCCATCCCTACCACCTGCTCTACCGCGTGGTGCACCACCTCTAATCTGACGACCACCCCCTCTAGCCGGGGGCTGAACTGCCCGTAAAGGCTCGGCTAACTGAACTGTACCCTGTTGAGGGCAATCTTTAGCAAAATGACCCATCGCACCACAAGTAAAACAAGCCCCTGACGGCCTACTCAGTCGAGATGAACCAACAAATCCCGTATGACCACCACGACCTGATGCCCCAGAAACTGTACCCCTCGAAGACTGGTCGCTATAGCCCTGATGGCTGTCCTGACCCTGCTCGAACTGGGTACTACCGAAAGTCTGAAGGGAAGACTGAACCGGTCGGCTGGACTGACCCTGATACTGCTGTGGCTGATAACTCCGGCTCCACTGGCCAGGACCTCTACCGCCATATTTGGGACCACTATAGATACCCTGATGTCGAGGCCTCTTATCTCTGGACCCCTGATCATGTCGCTGTAGGTCCTCCACAGTGCGCGCATAATCTACAATAGCCTGAAACGACCGACCACTGGCAATCAATATCTCAGCTGACTGCCTGATCTCTGGCCAAAAACCCCATACAAATCTGCGAATCCTATCAGCCTCAGTAGGAATGATCATAGCTCCGAACGGTGCTAGCTGATGAAAACGGGTCTCATACTCCGAGATAGTCATAGATCCCTGCACAAGGTGAGTGAACTGCTCCCTGCGACGCTCCCGATCACTCTGGGGGAGGAACTTGGCCATAAAGGCCTCGTAAAACTCAGACCAGGTCAAAGGAGGTGACGACAGTGGTCTACAAGCAACCTGAGCCCTCCACCATAACTTCGCTGGGCCCTCCAACTGATAGGTAGTATAACCAACCCCATGAGTCTCCAACAAACCCAAATGATGCAACATCTCCTCACAGGTAGTAATGAAGTCATGTGGATCCTGTCCAGAAGTACCCGCAAACCTCGGAGGTGCTAACCTCAAAAACCTACCCAACGCCTTCTGCTCTGACTCTGTCATAACTGGGCGAGGAGCAAGAGGCTGTGCAACAGATGGAACCGGAATGACCTCCGCACGGGGAGCCATAGTAGCCGGCTACGCTCCTAAGCTCTGTGCACCCAGGGCTGCCCCCTGAGCGGATGTCTGTGCTACCTCAGAAGGCCGCTCTCCAATCACACCCAAAAGCTGTAATAGTAATCCCCGAATATCTGGAGACTGAGTTGCGGCTGGAGCTGGCACATAAGTGGGCACTGGAGCTGGTACTCGAGCTGGCGCTGGAGCTGGTGGTACCTGGGCTGCCCCCTGAACCACATGCTGCTCGGGCTCTATCTCCACGCTAGCAGCTCTAGCAGGTGCCACTGTTCGAGGGCGTCCTCGACTCCTCGCTGGAGTGGGAGGCTCATCCTCGCGTGCTGCCGATGATCTCGTACGAACCATCTGCGGAAGAATGAAGTAGAATAAATGAGATCTCCAGAAACTTCAAGGGTAGTACGCACGACACAGAAGCAATGAAAGAGTTAAATTTCCTAAAATGCCACTGTAGCCTCCCAAAGATTGAGTACGGACGTCTCCGCCCCGATCCGCAGGACTCTACTAGACATTGGCTCCTATACCGATGACACCGGTGAACCTAAAGCTCTGATACCAAGTTGTCACGACCAATTTTCTCGGTCATGATGGCACCTACAACCCCCGGTAGGTGAACCAATCCCCGTAGCCCAGAACAGTTAGTAATGGGCTACTATCTAGAAAATAAGGGAACAAGACAAATAAAATAGATAACAGGGATATAAATATATACATATGCGAAAACTAAACCAAACCCCAAGACCTGGTATCATAGTACAGAGCCAAACTATATACATGGAGTGCAAATAAACCAAAACTATATATACAGATGTCTCTGAATGGTAATAGAGTACATGAAGCAAAAGATAAACTAAAGCTAAGCTCCGATCGCCAAGATCTCACCCTCAGCCTGAAGTAGTCCTCAACAGATCTCCAAGCACGAATCACAGCGACCTAACGGCGATGGCCCACGCTAGGATCTGCACCCAAAGATGCAGGGGGTAGGGGTGAGCACCAAATGCGAAGCATAAGGTACCAGTAGGTATCATAGGCCGACTGGGCACATATAAGATAAAAGCGTAGTAATAGACAGAATAGAAGCAAGCAGTCACAGAAATCAACGAAAGGTACACAGGAACTAGCCCAGAGGGAAATCAACAGAACCACATGTGAGGCTAGCAAGCAAAATATACACACCAAAGGCACAGGTGAAAGTAAGAAAATAACGCACCTGGGGTCCTTGCAATAACAGTGTATACAAAATAAGTTTACGAAATGGACGGTATACCGGTAACCTCAAGTGTAAGAAGAAGAGAGGAAGAGTAATAATAGGCATGCTCAGAGACATGAATCAAACTCAACTAATCATACCAATCTCATACTTATCCATAATAGAGAACAATTCTGTAAGTAAAAAGCAAAAGTCTATCTACAGTCCCCCGGCCGCCCATACAAACGAGCAACACAAACAAGTGAAAACAAACCCTCCGGCATCCCATACTACCGGAGCGTACAATCAGCAAACAGCAACCAAGGGGTGGAACTCGAACCATTGAATGATATGAATGCTTGAAGATCTCAAGTGCAATATGTATCTCTGTACTGTACCTTCCTCCGGCGCCGATCCGGCCCAGCAGGTAGGTTCCATGGAAGGTCTCTGCCCGTATACCTCTACTCCCCCGTATACCCTTCTTCCGGCACACGCAGCCCGTAGCCCCTGGCCCGGATAGCAAGGTCCATGGAGGTCCTCGACCCCATACCAAAACTCAGGATCAGAACATGTATCAAGATAGAGTCCCAGTCTCGATATCAAGATATAGAACCAGTCTCGAATATGCATGCCCAGACCCTGTCCAGGACTAAAAATAGTAGGAAAAATATCTCAAAAACCCCTCCAAGGGTGCCCGGGCGTAGCCGGGTCTAAACAGTAAAAAGTCATCTCAGGTGCTCGGTCCGACCGAGGCTAAAATCATCTCAAGTAACAGAAATCAACTAGGCACCCCGGCCCTGCCGAGTCTAGCGTTAATTGTAAAACTGGTGATTTAAACATAATTTTACTTTCCTTTATCCTGAAATATTCACAAGTTAAATCAAACCATTTCCAAATTATTTCCATCAAAAACGGGCCCCCCGGGCCATGCAAGGTTTAGAAAATAGTGCCAGTAGGCCCGAAGCCAAAACCATAGTAAAACATGGATAAAACCTCTTTATATGCATGGAAATGGTATGATCACACACAATAGCTGCCCAGCAGCTCACAATCAACCTATCGACCCTGCACAGGCCCACAGCTACTCAGCAAGCATAACCAGCCTAGAAGGATAATTCTATGCCCGGGACTCGCGGACATTCCCAAAATCCCACCTTCTATGTTCCAGAGTCAACAAGGCCTCACAGGACCACAAGGGTAAATAAAATATAACGGCAAATACTACAAACAACGGAGGAACAAAAGTAGGCGGACATGAATAAAGCGGTCGAGGTCTGTGGTACCAACCTAATAAACCAACCCAAGGATGTCCATTAATACAATTTTATTCTATATATGCGGAGTCTAGGAAAAATAAACCGTAACCTACCTGTCGTCCGACGACAAGCTGCTAGAACAACGATGTCCAAGCTCGAACCACTCCAAGAAAATCCAAAACTAAATCAGAATCGGAATCGGATTTGGGATGGAATAACTTGACGTAGATAATTGATTTACTTTATCAAATATATTTTTCTCACAACAAAACCTCTCACGTGAATGAATATTTAAGAATGTGCAAATGTTTGTAGAGAAATTGGTTGCCAACGAACAGCAAATGGGTAACAATTACAGTTATATTTATGCTAAGTATTAACCAATGCTTACTACACCTTACTTAAGGTGTCCACTTGACATGTGGCAGCCCCTCATTATTGAGAGGTTGTTGCACTCTCTCCTCCACTTCCACGTGGAGGTGGAGGTGGCAACCAATCTCACCCCGCTAAGTATAAACTCGGGTATTGCGTAAATTCGTGATAAAATAAATATAATACTTTAAATATACCATAATTAATAGAAAATCATTTCCAATAAAACCTACTATATTATAATAATAAATTTTAACATAACTAAATTTACTATCTCCGTTAAAATATTACGGAGTATAAAAACCTTATAAAATAAATACATATACACTTATATCGTATCAAAAATATTTTCCATAAACCTTTAAAATATTTTAAAAAGGCAATAATAATATAATTTTTTCCCAATTCAACTTTTAAATAACGTATTTTCAAATACACGCACGAGGCTAATAAAATTCTCAAGTTTAGGCTCGTAACTCGCCAACGCACGATTTTGATACTCAAGAATTCTCTCGGGATCCTTCCTTATGTTTTATTACTATTTCGGAACTGAAATGGCATTTTAAAACGTGACGTCGAGGCTTAAATCGCGTTTAACCCGACCCGGTTCGCGACCCAGTTCGCAACCTGTTTTCTGCCAGACAGTCTGCGGTAAAAGAGTCATATTTCTTTACTTCGAGATCGGTTGGACGTGAGGTTTTGTGCGTTGGAAACTAGACTCGTAGACCTTCGATTTGGTATCTTGGGGGACTTCTAACTCTTTATATATTGGGAGAAAAGCCCCGAGCCAACAAATAAATTCCTCAACTGTCAAACGAAACCACCCTCGCTAAACCGTGCCATGTATGAATCAACTGCAAGGAATGAACCAGGGAAACTTGCCCTAAAGACCCTAACCAAAACCAAGACCCTGCAAGGAGTGTGGCAAGCCTAGCATGAAGTCCATAGCCAACAATTAAGTCCCAAGCTCTAAGAACCATCACTGCTACGCTGAATACTTGAACACCATTCAAATTTAAGATCGCCATACTAGCCTTAGGTTAGAAGGAAGTCCACCGTGCCGCGAATATCAAGTCAAACACCTTGTAGGAAAAGGAAAGATGTCTAATTCCCAAGGTTTCCATCTAGCTATCGAAATTTTGCGTAAACCTTCAACTCACCCTTTTACTCGAAGCACCCTACCTACTGCTTCGACACACAAACCAACAACTCCGAAGCATACAACATACAAAACTTTTGGTCCATACTATTCGAGTCTAATCGATGCTAGAAACCCATATATAGACCACCAGTTAAAGAGTCTACCAAATCAAGCTTTCAGCCTTCGGAATACAAAGGCGTCCATCAATCTAAATATACTACTGGAACCTAAAACTAGCCCTGTCAGCTCCAACCCACACAACCTAATCACGTATAACATACACCAACTAATCCTCAAACTGATGCCACTGAATCTGTCCAACCAAAGTAGGAGGAACCTCGTACCATCAAGAACACTGCTGAAATTTGGAATGTCCATCCTAACCCAATGGTGAGCCAAGGATTGGATGTCGAAGGCCAATAGCCATTCCAAAACTGAATGAAAAATGCCAAGTTGCCCGCACACACTGCCTTCCGGCATAAGGATATATCAACTGAAGAGAACTTTCCATGAACCACACAAAGTAGTCTGCTAACCCAATATTCTGAAACCCATCACCAATTTACCAATCATCCCTCTGTCAAACCCATGAGTAGACCCTTACGCTGATGATGAACACTTAGGAACTGATAGGCTTTGAATATACAATTTTCCCAATCTGTAAATACTGCTGAAACTTGAAACCCCCCAAGAATATAACAAGGAAACCACAGTCGATGCAACAAGCTCCCAAAGGTAGCACTAGAAAAGGCCACTACTTCGATCTCTTACTAGAAGGAAATCTGACCTTGAACCAATCAAAGGAAAAGCCACTGCAATTTGGACTCGGCCGACGCAAGTCACTAATACACAGGCCCAAGCAACCCGCAGTCGTCACCTAAGTCAGCTACTAGAACAAATATACATAAGCAAGGATCCATCACCCTTATTCGCAAACTAAATAAAACCCTTCCAAAGGAAACACCAAACCTTACATTCTCTTTATGAAACAAAATCTGAAGCTATTTTCTTAGCTCCCACATCTGTACCGTCTATGCATCTATAAGGAAGGAAAAGAATAGGATGAATGCCTAACCTAACAAAAATACTATGATCACATCTCACCTACGATCCTATAGTCAACACTTAGCCAAAATCCTATAGTCAAAACTCAACCACCATGCCACAATTAAAATCTCAACCAGAAAAGAAATTGAAGAAAACTGGGAAAGCACCCCATACCTTCTAACCTTCTAAACCAACCAAAGAGGGTCGACTCTAATTTCTCGAGAAAACAAAACCAACCAATGCTTACTAGTATAACCAACACCACGTGACTTAAGACAAGACATCAATCTCCAGCACAAACCACAGGTATCATATCGAACTAACACAAGGACCTCTAGCCAATGCTAGATAATGGCCTAGGCAACAACTATCTGGGACTACTAGAAAAGGAAGACTCAAACCAAGTCTACAACTATAATGAAATTGGAAATGAGTTTAACCGGACCTACCCGCGGGCTACTACTCTGGGTAATCACCTCTCAAGAACAACTCACCCCATCGACTACTAAAGAATAATCTATCGAGAAAACAAATGCATAAACACTACAACTCAAGAAGTACAACTAACAAGGGAAACATGTCGGAACATAAGCATAGCCGGTTGCACTTGATCCATGGGAGATAACACATGCGGATCCTGCTGACTGAAAGGTAGGATCATGGGGCAATCCCTAGCAAAGTGCCCATACTAACCACACTGAAAACAAATTCCACTGAATGAAGTCCGATAGGAAGGCTTCACTGAACCTGATCGTCCACCACGGCCTACACACCCTGAATGCAAACCTCAAAGAACCTGACTCGTACCCTATATACTCTTCTCAACATGCCCTACACAACCACCCTCTAAAACTTGGGGAGCAACTGAAACTGGTATTCTAGATAGAAAGCAATGGAACTGAGCTCTAGTGGAGAATCTCCTACCTCGAGTTTGAGAACCTCAAAAATTGTCCTGACAATGATGCTTCTTACTACTACCTCCATATGCTTCACGACATAAACCCTCAACAGCCCAAGCATGATCAACTACCTGAAGGAAGGTCGTCCCAACTGTAACTAGGTGTTTGATTGCCAAATGGAGCGATGAAATAAAACCCCCAACAAAGCTCTAAACCCTATCAAACTCAAAAGAAATAGCCCTAGCAGTATGCCTAACCATCTCATGAAACCTTGCCTAATACTCCAATACCGACATACAACCCTGATGAAGAATCGGAGGCTCAACCCTAAATAAAGAACTGCTCAAAGAAATAGGTACTCCCCCATCTTGGGGTACTAAAACACCCACCATAGGACTCAGTGTCCTGAAGAACTGGGGTAGTCATAAATCCTATTAGAGGTAGGGCTGGCCCTATACCCCCTGTTTGATGCGGCACACTCCCACTCTGAAATTTTAGCACTGATGGAAGCATTGAAGTAACAGACACAGAAGCGTTGACACCAACCGCTATCGTACTTGTCTTAGGCATCTGAGAAGGAATGAAACAATCAAAGTTTAGGAGTCAATAGATAAAGGAACGCATGACAAGGAGCCAAGAAGATGGAACTTTTCCTAACAATGCCCTGTATCCTCCCGTAGATAGGATATAGATGTCATTGTATCGATCTGCGAGACTCTACTAAGACACTTGTTTCTATACCACGATACTGGTGAACCTAGAGCTCTGATACTAAGTTGTCATGATCTAATTTCTCAGGTCATGATGGCACCTACAACTCTCCAGTAGGAGAACCAATTCACATAGCCCAAAATGGTTAGTAATAGGCTATTAATTCCAAATGGTTGGCAAATCTCCACAAAATTCTGAATATGCCGGTTGGCATCTTGATGCGCTGCTCTACCAAACACACCCTTTATTTCGATCAAATGGAGCATGGTGCTAGTAACATGAAAGATGACATTTCCTACTGTGGGCGGTAGGTGGATTGCACCTACACCCACTTGCACCACAGGCTCAGCTTTATTTGCATCCATAAAGCCTTTGATGCTCTCGTTATCATCTGCCTCACTTATAGTCTAGCTTGCTCATTCAAAACACAAATAACAAACAAAAGTAAAAGAAACAAGTACTCTCTAAGTGATTTAAAATCTAAAATAAAAAATAGCTACCAAATTAAGTCCCTGTCAACGATGCCATTTTTGATAAACGCTTAAACATACTCTCCAAGGATGGAGGAAATCGATGATCGTCAAGCAAAACACATTTATAAGTACCTAATGGATGTCGGGGTCATATCCACAGAGACTTCTAGATAGCACAATAATGATTGTATTGAAAAGGTTTCACTATGAGAGTAAGTGTTTGAAAACACAAAAGTAAAGGATTGGGGAGAACTGGGATTCTGTCACAACAATCTCAATTAAAGTAAGATAGTAAAGTTTAATGGGTGTGCATCTAATGGGGCTTGAGTGTGGGATAAGGTAATTGCCTATTCATGCAAATTCTCACTTATTGCCTATTCATGCAAATTCTCACTTATTCTCACCACTATTTTTAGGATTAAAACATGGTGAAACTACTAGACCCATGTCAAATAAGCAATTATTAGTAAGAATTAGCAATACCCACACCCATTTGTCAAGCACCCATTATAAACACATCCCTAGACAATGAAATTAGCTACTCATACTAAGAGAAAGAGATATACCAATTGGGTAAGTCAAATTCCTCTTCATTCAAGTGTAATTTCAGTATCTAAGCTCAGTTTTGTACACAAATGGTAAACTAAGAATTGGAAGAGAGAATTGACTGAGACCCTCTTCTACGTCTTAGAGAGGTAAATTGTTCTCAAAGCTAAAATTACTCAAGAGTATTCAGAGCTGAAAAAATTCTCCTTACAATTGTGCCTAAATGGTTTTAAATACTTTCCCAAAACATCACTAGATTTTTGGATAAAAATGCCCTTTGGAAGGTGTATGGAGTGATGTGTGGTTCACACATCATGATGTGCGCATCACACACCCTCTTCAGTTGGACCAGTGATTTAGCTAACGTGGGAGTTGTCATGTGAAGGAGGTGTGATTCGCACCATGAGTTATGCGCATCGCACAACAATCACACCTCGTAATAGATCCTTCAGTCGATTCAAGGCTCCATGCAGTCAGAGGTGTGGAATGCACCAAGGCTTGTGCGTGTCGCACAAGCGCCACATCTAAAGGCAGAATATCCATCTTTTTAGTTAACGTAACACTTCACTCCTTTTAAGCTATTTTTGGGTCCATTTCCCTGTTTTCCATCTTTGATCACAAGTACTTGTGTAGACATCAATTAAGGCTATAAGAACCTCTAAATATATAAAAAATCTAGCAATAATTCATGGATAAAGGCTTAATAAGTTGGTAGATTACAGACTTATGATGTACCAACCTAGAAAACCAACCCAAGGATGCTAATTAATGCAGTTATAGCCTATATACGCAGAGTCTAGGTAGGAAAATCGATAACTTACCTTTCATTCGATGACTAGCTGCGAGAACAACGTCGCCCAAGTTTGAGTTGCTCCAAGAATCTCCAATTCACAAAAACACTATAAACAAAATAATCTATGCATCAAAATGAAACCAACAATACCGATAATGCTATAAACATAATCGGGTTGAAATCAGGGTCACAAGCAGGCTCGTTGGCCCTGCAACCTGGAACTAGAAACAAAAATACCATGGTATTCCCTATATTCCCAAGAGAACGTGCTCAAAAATTTAGCAAAAATGGACCATGAATGAAGGCTAAAATAGTCCATAAACTACAAGAATAAAAGAGGGCATATTATGGGGTTCTAACGGATATTAACACGGGAACTTACCAATTCTAGAAGTCAAGAATGCCCATGGATCAGCAACATATATTACTCTAAGTTATGGGAGTGATCTGGTGAAGAAATGAAGGAATTTAGAGTGAAAATAGAGGAGGAATTGATGTTGGAAGATGATGAGAAAATCTTGAAAAAGGAAAGCCAATAGTTATTTAAGCTGGACCGTCAATGCCATGCCTACGCGGCCATGGTGCTACATACACAGGCACGTATACATGAGCGGCACCGACGAATGCGTAGGCATGGCACTGGCAAGGCAAGGCACTTGCCTAGCGCGCACGTGGCCAGGCCATTGCGTATGTTGCAGCACACACGCGTCCCAGGCGCTGCCTAGACGATGGCCAAGAAATGGGGTAGCTGGTAAAGTTTCTTTGTGTAGATGATCATGCCTATGCGTAGGCATAGGCCTGCTGGTTCCATGACAGAAACCAGCTGCCATCAACCATGCCAACCTAGAATATAACTCAAATGGACCCTCAGGAATACATCCGGGGTCCCGCAAACACAAATGACCTAAGCAATTTAACTAGAAATGACATTGTGGATCCAACAAAATGGATGAAAATTCCATCGGAGGTCGATTTAATAAAAAGTGGGACCCATGACCAAAATCAACCTTTAGGCAAATTATTCCAAAATGGAATCTAAAGGCCAAAATCAAGCCTGGAAGCCTCGGGACCCAAACCAATGGTCCCTCTATCCTAAACTCGATATTTCAAAGCTAACAGCGCTAACAAAATTTTCATCTAAGGTCGTATTCTCCAAATGTTGACCAAAGTCAACCAAACAAGCACAACTAGCCTGAAAACACAAAATGAGAGAGAATTCAAAGCTGAATAGCTCTCGGATCCTGACAAAAGGTCTAACTAGACCAAAATGCTCTAGAGCTAACAAAAATTTCAAAATTCAATTCCTAGCATGATAGCTATGAATATTGACCAAAGTCAATGATTTCCAAAGTTGAAGCTCTAAAATAAAGAAACGGCCATAAAGACCAAACAGATAGCCCGAGCACTTGACTACCGGTCCCAACAAGCCATAAATTACTCGAGACTACTACATGCAAGATCTAATAGTACAATAAAGGCAAAAACACAAGAATGTCCAGAAGGGTCATTACAGAAATTCGCTAGGTTTCCTTAAGGAATTTTCCAAATTCCCTTTCAAGATCAGGTTGACAGCCACGTATGTGTATGACTTGCATAATTTTTGAATGGATTTGAATGAATTTGAGGAGTGTTACCATTGTAGAACCATCTAGAATCTTCTAGAAGGTTCAATTTGTGCCAATGCATGCCCTTTCATATGAATTGATCGGGAAAATAGTGTGAATTGATGGAGAGTGATGGATATTTAGTATTTGAGGCATCGTTTGTTTTAGTTTCTTAATGGATCTGGTGTTCTAGGTATGTCATCGTTGTTGTTGTTGTATAAAAAGACTAGAAAGGAGAAAGGGAAAAGAAAGAGGGCGCGTAAAAGGTCTATGTGCATCCTTTCTGAGTAATAAAGGGTGTGTGTGTGCATGTGAGTGTGTATAGGTGTATGTATCTGTGAGGGGGTTTAATGAAGGGTGTGGGATGGGTTTTAGGTGGGTAATTGGGCTGGGTATTTAGGATCTGATGATTAGAGGGAATTGGGCTAAGGGATTAATTACTTGAGTGAGTACTTTCTAATAAATAATTACTATTTTTAGCGATACTTTTTATTTATTATCATCTATAGCAATATATAGCAATACTATAATAAATCTGCATTATGTATTAAAACTGAATTATGCATGCAATATAGATGTATTATAAGTATTTTTAACATATATTATGCTTGTTTGGTATGAAATTAACACAATGTATTGTAAGTGTATTAAAGTATGTGATAAATATATTATTCATGAATAAAATATGTATTATATGTGTTTTATACATTGTTCTCTGCAATATGTATTAAAACTGTATTATAAATGTATTATAAGTATCCAGTGAAAAAAATGCTATTGCTATAGATGGTAAATATTTTCTTATTATTACATATCTATGTAAGTTTTTCTTAAATAGGTGTGTCCAATTGAAATCCACCAAATCAATTAAACATAGCCAAATCTCATGATAAAATTTTAGTTGTGATAAATAATTCATAAATTAATTAGTTAGCTTCTAATCTAATTATTTCGTAAAGCATAATTATTTTATTTAAAATTAAAAAGTAATTATACAATCAATTTCCAATTTCAAGTAAATTTTGAGAGAAAATAAAGTATTTTCAATTTATGCATGATTTCCACTCAAAATAATTTCCAATATAGTTTTTTGGAAATTATTTAACCTTATACAAACATTTATTTCAAAATTATTTGAAACAATAGAAGCACAAAATTAATTCAGGTCATGGAAGGCAAAAATTGGGTGTCAAGAACTGCCCATCACTTTGGGTAGGGTAGATGCAAGGAACCCTGGGCAAAGAGAATTAACGATCCCAATTTTTTCCGAACACACCTTCATCTCTTAGAAACAATTGGTTTTAGAACATGTTTTTGAGGAATTGTGGCTGGACTCTGGTACTGGGTTTCCAGCATATCACATGTTACATGAGAATTCAACTCACTTTAGTTCAAGCTATGCAATTTCAAGCATGATTTTCACATAATTTAAAAGCTATTACCATTTTGGATTATGAGAAGACCGAAAAGTTGGGGAATAAGAAGATTTTGGGAAGTTTGGAATATAGCAGAGGTTTTATCATTGATCCCACCTATATATCCTAGGGACTTGGGAATGGATGCTTGAAGTTTGATTCAATTGGTTGAAAAAGTGATCTCTTATGAAAAGATAACCTTTGTCTTTAAGATGAGTGAAAAATATATTGAGTATAAAAAAAAAGGCTTGCAAGCATCTCAATCATGAGTGTGGGATCCTTCACACTATAAATATGAACTTAAATGGACATAAATGGGATCCCATGAAGGAAACATCAATAAAAGATTTAAGGGCCCCATAACATACAATATCCAAAAAGGGAATTCCAATACAAACTATGTCTGAAAGCCTCTAGTCATGACATAAAGAGTTGCTTGGACAATACCCTAGCTAACTCGGAGTATAGAAGTAAAGCTAACTTAAGGAAAAGCATAACTAATCCTCACTCTATGAGGACTCACCAAAGCTGGGCGTGAGTGGCCCGGAACTCTAGCCACGAAGATGTGAAGGGACACCTGAATCTGCATCATCAAAGGTTGCAGCGCAATATGCGTTAGTACTATGGAATGTACTAAGTATGTGGGATATGCATAGGTCATGATAAAAATATACTTGAAAGCCTATTTAAAACTGAGATCATGCATAATTTATGGTAAAACATGCTTAAATTATCCTTGAAGCTGAAATCATATGGTAATAGTAAAATCTGTAATGTAATGACTCAGTGCAATATCATAAGCTAAAAACATAATCATAAGTAGTAAGTCTGAAATCTGAGAGCAAAAAATCAATACATTTGTAAAGCATAAACTATTTCTGTAGGAGGTTCTCTAACCTACATAGACCATGTGAGCTACATGGAATCCGATGTATCCTCCCCATCGAAAGGACCCAATATACCTTGCCAGGGTATAAAGGCATTACTTTGGCGTGATCACTAAATATTGATTCCCAATAGAGGGGACTTAATACCTATGGGGGCATGTAGTTCTGGGACCTTTTTGGTACTCTTACCCTGTCCAACTCGGTGGTAATACTACTCCCAAAACATACATATAGCTCATATAATACTGGGCATATATGATGCCAAATTTATTTGAAAAGCATAAGGGTATATCTGATACCATGCAGTTCACTTAGCTTAGGTAGACATGTCTAGATACCAAAACATTCATAAACATAGGGACATATCTGATGTCCAAAAATTTCATAAAACATAGGGACATATCTGATGTCCAAAACTTTCATAAAACATAGGGACATATCTGATGTCCAAAACTTTCATAAAACATAGGGACATATGTGATGCCCAAAACTGTTTGAAAAGCAAAAAGACATATCTGATGCCATGCAATTCAATTTCATAATCTGAAGACTTAGCTTAGCCATAACTTAAAACATACTTTTCTTTCATAATCATACTTGAATACTTTTGCTTGTAATTTCATAAATACATAAAGGTCATGATATCTAATCATGCCAAATTTCTCTTGGAAACATGCAATTTCATGGGTTCATGCTAGAAATCAACTTTCATGCTTGGGCTTTAAAAACCAATGAGAGAATCATTATCAAATCATGAGTAGTCAAGAGGAAACCATGAATTTAAACATAGAAACTTATTTCATAAACTTTCCCCAAATTTTAGATCGAAACCCTAATTTCATAACTTCATAACTTAAAATAAAAATTAGCCTTAAAATCATGATTAAGAAACCACTCATAAAAACTCATGCAAAATCATGCAATTTAGAGTTAGAATCCATAGAAGAATCATGAGGAAACATTTTTAGAAGGACCCATAAGAATTGAGTAAGAACCCTAGTTTAGAAATCCATAAGTTCAATTTAGAAAATTGGGGTTTTGGGCATAAGGGTCAAGGAATCCCTTATTCAATACCCACATACCTTAGGTGAAGATAACCCACTTCAATGGAAAAGACTTAGGAAACTTGACTTGGAGCTTGGAAATTTTGAGTGGATCCCTTGCTATGGAGCTTGAAATCCTAACTTGAAGCTTGAGAGGATGAAACTCTTTTTACTTCTCTTGAAACTTGTTTGGAAGAATGAGATATAACTTATGCCAATTGGGAATAAAAAACCTTCTAAATAGGCTTAAAACAACCAAGTGTAGAAGTTAAAAGTGTGGAAAATTACAAAAATACCCCTGGACTTAAGCTTGGAAAAATTGATGAAATGACTCAGCTTCAAGGATTACAGGTCGGTGTACGTACCGTCAAAGTGAATGACGGAGCATCATTTGATCCGTGATTTTAGAAATCACTTTTGAGAGTCTACTGGAACTCCATTCCACGAGTTACAGGACAGTCCATCATTTAAAATGACGACCCGTCAAGTCAATCATGGAATTTAGAGAAGAAAAGCTAGTTTTTGATAAACCACGGGTCAATCTATGGACCGTGCTTTTGATCTACGGGCCGTTAACCAACCAATGGTTTTAAAAATGAAATTTCAGCGTTCAGTTAAGAAATTATGGTTCAAAGTACGGACCTGTTATTTATACTATGGACCCGTCGTTCAAAGTACAGAAACGTCATTCAAAGTACGGACCCGTCGTTCAAGGTACGGACCCGTCATCCGATCCGTCATCATTGACAGCACTACAGAAAATTGCCCATAAATTTTTACTCCACACTCAGATTAATAAGAGGTCAGCGGTGTTGGAAAGAAAACTCAAAAAACATTAATTTGGTGGGTACTAGGACACCTAACTATTTATATTTCAGGAGAAATGATCATTTGAAGTTGACCCTAGTTTAGTCTTATAAGAAAACTCGTTTGGTTGACGTGCTTTCAACTTATCTAGGTTATAGGAGTCTCTTATGAACATGATTCGCATCCAAAGCACTCACCACACTAGGGAAATGATCATTACACTCATGGATAAAGGTTTGAGTATTAGTTTAGGATTTTGGGGTGTTACAATATCTCCCCCTTGGGATCATTCATCCTCGAATGAAGACTAAGCAAGGGGACTCTAGAGAGAAAATAGTCCAACCAAAAATAAAACATGAAAACTGAAGAATAAACATGAAACTAAACTTCTGAACTTAAAACATGGCTTAATCCACTTCAAAAATGTGAATACATGCTAGGATCGTGAGGGAAACTGACAGAATAGATTTGGAAGCACATACTTAGGATTGAACTACTACCTCAAGTTGAAACCGAATCTGAAGGAAAAGGGTGAAGGTACCTGGCCTTCATGGATGATTTTGCTTCCCAAGTAGCTCCTTCAACTGAGTTGTAAAAGCTGAAGTGCTATCGTGGTAACTGACTTCTTATTGAAATAAAAAACTGAGTTGGTTTCATTAGACACGTATACATGCCGAGAGTGTAAAAATGACAAATAGGACAGGAACTGGATATCCAACATGATAACTGGTCTGGGATAAGAGTAGGAACTCGACTAAAACTCATAAAGAACGAACATACTCTAGAAATTGAAGTTAACTGAAATGGACACCAAGATGAGAGAAATAGACATACGGGAAAACTATTATCTTCTTAATACCACTCCTATCATTTGCAACTAACAACATCAACATCGCACATAAAGGCACTAAGGTCCGAGTCTAACTACCTGATTCTCCATGTTTAAGCCTATCTCGACTAACCCCTTGCATCTAGAGTTGTCTCCTAAGAATGATATTCTTTCTTATCACAACAACCAACTAATCCAGGGCTCCCCAACATAAGGGTCACTAGTTGCGTAAAACAAATATCCACATGTATCCCATCACGATATTCAATCTTATACCTATGGTCACCTTATGGTTTCGTAGCTTACCCTATTTAAGACTTCTCTCCTCTCCATTATCATAATTAGGAATCACAGATTCAGGGACTTCTACAGGGGGACATACCAGACTACCTCTTCTAACTATTTTTCATGAATAATCCTTACCTCATAATTTACCCACACCTAGAAGTCAATATGGAAAAAGTACACTAATAAGGAAAAGGAATTTGCTACCTCCCATTTAGGCTACTACAAGGCCTTCTTCCCTAACACTTACATCAACATAAACCAGAATCATTGAAAGGAAAGAGCAGGAGTAGGAGCATCACTAATGAAGGATTACAGATTGATCTTGACTTACTTAGCAGGATCAAGCCACTCAAGGTGGGGATTGGGGAATTGAGAGCAATAGGCATGAGAAGTTCACATACTAGGCACGTAAGACATGAGTTAGTGGGGATCACCACCCCTTGTCATCAAAGGCAAAAATCAAAGGGCTTTAGAATTAGTAAATCATAAGCGTGAATCATTTCAATAATCAAGTCTTAAACATAAATGAGCATACTGCGATGCATAAGTTCACATAAATAACAGACCTCGGGGCATAAAGATGGGATTCATAGACTCACAGAATAAGAGTAGAATCATTGTCTGAAGCAATCACTTGCCATTCTAGAATCTGAACATGAGCGTGAATTTGAAATAGGACCATGGCGCTGACATACAAGGCATGAAAAAGGTATCATAATGGAAGTAGTATACTTAGGAAGCTAGGATGGAAATAAGCTTCTGTCTCCCCTCTTGACTTTGTTCTAACACCCACAAGCATCGCTACCTAAGCCTCTAAAATCTGATTGATTCTACATTCCACCATCTCCCCCTTAGGTTCATGCTACCCTCCTAAGTCTATGGACCTCTAACCAACCTCTCTAAGGAACTATGATCGTTTTACCCTAACAGAATATACATTACTCCAAAATCTAGCACGAATACCCACTTCCTTCTATAGTCTAACACTCTCCTTATCCTAAAAGTCTAGGACTCAACCCTTCTATCCCCACTTAGTTCTAGGTCAAGACAACTAATAACCAAAAAAGAGTGGGGGTCCGGGGGCTATGGGTGCATAAAGGAAGAAAATCTAGTGACGTACCTGATTCAACTTCTGGAGGAATACTCTGACCCTACTGGCTAGGCAATGAAAGGAATTGGTTTTGGATATGAACATCACAGTTGCTCCTCTTAGATGAGGGGCAATACTTGATCCTATGGGCTAGCTGACCACACCTAAAACATCCCTCCTTTCTTGCAAGACACTCACCCAAATGAAACTTACCACAACTACTACAATCAAGGTCTTCGGAGCCCTATGGTGACAATAATGAGAGTCAAGGGTAGGTGTGCTAACTGAAGATGGGGTTGGTCTGGATGACCTCTTCTGAGAAAATGATTAGTTTCATGTTCTGGTCTTCTTGTTCTTCCTCTTCCTCTTCTTTAGTTTCTCTTTCTCATTCAACTGAGCTGTCAGGGCTTGAGCCAACATACAAATGGCTTCATGAAATTCTGTATTCGTAACCTCATGATCTTGAGTGGTTGGATTAGCATTCCTCGTGGGGTTTCTCTGCGGAGACATTATCTGGAATGCGTAAGGAAAAAATTAGAAGGGTAAGTAGAGTCAAACTCTATCGCACGATAGTGAACATAAAGAAGTGAAATTTTTCCTAAAACATCTCATAGCCTCCCCCTCATAAGTGTGGAGTGCTAAACACCCATGAAAGATATTCTACTCGATGCGCATCCTAGGAATCTTCAACCTGAGGCTCTGATACCAAGTTGTAACGCCCCGAGGTTACCCCCTAGACATAACACGGGATTTGAGACTACAAGAATCCCAAGCTAACCCTTGGTCATAGCATTCTCAAGCATAACAAAAGGTTAGCGGAAGCATAATATGGAAATCCCATAAAGGAAACATCAATAAATGGTCTAAGGGCCCCATAACATACAATATCAAAAAAGGGAATTCGAATATAAACTATGTCTGAAAGCCTCTAGTCATAACATAAAGAGTTGCTAGGACAAGACCCTAGCTAACTCGAAGTATAGAAGTAAAGCTAACTAAGAAAAATCATAACTAGTCCTCGCACTATAAGGACTCACCAAAGTTGGGCGTGAGTGGCCGGGAAATCTAGCCACGAAGCTGTGAAGGGACACCTGAATCTGCATCATCAAAGGATGCAGTACAATATGTGTTAGTACTATGGAATGTACTAAGTAGGTGGGATATGCATAGGTCATGATAAAATATACTTGAAAGCCTGTTTAAAACTGAGATCATGCATAATTTGTGGTAAAACATGTTTAAATTATCCTTGAAGCTGAAATCATATGGTAATAGTAAAATCTGTAATGTAATGACTCAATGCAATATCATAAGCTACAAACATAATCATAAGTAGTAAGTCTGAAATCTGAGAGCAAAGAGTCAATACATTATTAAAGCATAAACTGTTTCTGTGGGAGGTTCTCTAACCGACATGACCATGTGAGCTACATGGAATCCGATGTATCCTCCCCATCGAAAGGACCTAATATATCTTGCCAGAGTATAAAGGCATTACTTTGGCGTGATCACTAAATACTGATGCCCAACAGAGGGGACTTAATACCTATGGGGGAACGTAATTTCAGGACCTTTTTGGGTACTCTAACCCTGTCCAACTCATTGTAAATACTACTCCCAAAACATACATATAGCTCATATAATACTGGGCATATCTGATGCCAAATTTGTTTGAAAAGCATAAGGGTATATCTGATAACATGCAATTCACTTCGCGTAGGTAGACATGTCTAGATGCCAAACCTTTCATAAATATAGGGACATATCTGATGTCCAAAACTTTCATAAAACAGAGGGCCATATCTGATGTCCAAAACTTTCATAAAACATAGGGACATATCTGATGTCCAAAACTTTTATAAAATATAGGGACATATTTGATGCCCAAAACTGTTTGAAAAGCAAAAAAACATATCTGATGCCATGAAATTCAATTTCATAATCTAAATACTTAGCTTACCCATATCTTAAAACATACTTTTCTTTCATAATCATACTTGAAGACTTTTGCATGTAATTTTATAAATACATAAAGGCAATGATATCTAATCATGCCAAATTTCTCTTGGAAACATTCAATTTCATGGGTTCATGCTAGAAATCAACTTTCATGCTAGGGCTTTCAAAATCAATGAGAGAATCATAATCAAATCATGAGTAGTCAAGAGAAAACCATGAATTTGAACATAGAAATTGATTTCATAAACTTTCCCCAAATTTTAGATCAAAACCCTAATTTCATAACTTCATAACTCAAAATAAGAATTGGCCTAAAAATCATGAATAAGAAACAACTCATAAAAACTCATGCAAAATCATGCAATTTAGAGTTAGAATCCATTAAAGAATCATGAGGAAACATTTTTAGAAGGACCCATAAGAATTGAGTAAGAACCCTAGTTTTGAAATCCATAAGTTCAATTTCGAAGATTGGGGTTTTGGGCATAACGGTGAAGGAATCCCTTATTGAATACCCACATACCTTAGGTGAAGATAACCCACTTCAATGGAAAAGACATAGGAGACTTGACTTGGAACTTGGAGAATTTGAGTGGATCCATTGTTATGGAGCTTGAAACCCTAACTTGAAGCTTGAGAGGATGCAACTCTTTTTTCTTCCCTTGAAACTTGTTTGGAAGAACGGGCAATAACTTATGCCAAGTGGGAATAAAAACCCGTCTAAATAGGCTTAAAACGACCTAGTATAGGAGTTAAAAGAGTGTAAAATTACAAAAATACCCCTGGACTTAATCTTGGAAAAATTGATGAAATGACTTGGCTTCAGGGATTACGGTCGGTGTACGGACCGTCAAAGTGAATGACGGACCGTCATTTGATCCGTGATTTTAGAAATCACTTTTGAGAGTCTACAGGAACTCCATTTCACGAGTGACAAGATGGTCCATCATTTAAAATGAAGACCCGTCAAGTGACTCATGGAATTTAGGGAAGAAAAGTTGATTTTTGACAAACCACGGGTCAATCTACGGACCGTGGTTTTAATCTACGGGCCGTCAACCAACCAGTGGTTTTAAAAATTAAACTTCAGTGTTCTGTTCAGCAATCACGGTTCAAAGTATGGACCCGTCATTCAAAGTACGGACCCATCGTTCAAAGTACGGACCCGTCGTTCAAAGTACAGACCCGTCGTTCATGGTACGGACCCGTCATCCGATCCGTCATCACTGACAGCACTGCAGTAAGCTGTCTATAACTTCTTACTCCAGACTCGGTTTAATAAGAGGTCGGTGGTGTTGGAAAGAAAACTAAAAAACTTTAATTTGGTGGGTACTAGGCCACCTAACTATTTATATTTTAGGAGAAATGATCGTTTGAATTTGACCCTAGTTTAGTCTTATAAGAAAACTCATTTGGTTGAGGTGCTTTCAACTTATCTAGGTTATAGGAGTCTTTTATTAACATGATTCGCATCCAAAGAACTCACAACACTAGGGAAATAATCATTACACCCATGGAAAAAGGTTCGGGTATTAGTTTAGCATTTTTGCGGTGTTACAATATCTCCTCCTTGGGATCATTCATCCTCGAATGAAGACTAAGCAAGGGGACTCTAGAGAGAAAATAGCCCAACCAAAAACAAAACATGAAAACTGTAGAATAAATATGAAACTGAACTTTTGAACTTAAAACATGGCTTAATCAAATTTGAAAATGTGAATACATGCTAGGATCGTGAGGGAAACTTACAGAATAGATTCGGAAGGACATACTTAGGATGGAACTACTACCTCAAGTTGAAACCGGATCTGAAGGAAAAGGGTGAAGGTACCTAGCCTTCATGGATGTTTCTGCTTAGTAGCTCCTTCAACGGATTGTAAAAGATGAAGTACTATCGTGGGAACTGAATTCTGATTGAAATAAAAACTGAGCTGGTTTCAAGAGACACGTATACTTTCCAAGAGTGTAAAAATGACCAATAATACAGGAACTAGATATCTAACATGATAACTAGTCTGGGATGAGAGTAGGAACTCAACTAAAACTCATAAAGAATGAACATACTCTAGAAATTGCAGTTAACCAATGGGACACCAAGCTGAGAGGAATAGACATACGGGAAAATTATTCTCTTCTGAATACCACTCCTACCATTTGCAACTAACAACCTCAACAGCGCACATAAAGGCACTAAGGTCCGAGTCTAACTACCCGATTCTCCATGTTTAAGCCTATCTCAACTAACCTCTTGCATCTAGAGTTATATCCTAAGAATGATATTCTTTCTTATCACAACAACCAACTAATCCAGGGCTCCCCAACCCAAGGGTCACTAGTTGAGTAAAACAAATATCCACGTATATCCCATCACGATATTCAAGCTTATAACTAAGGTCACCTTATGATTTCGTAGCTTACCCTATTTAAGACTTCTCTCCTCTCCCTTATCATAATTAGGAATAGCAGATTGAGGGACTTCTATAGGGGGACATACCAGACTACCTATTCAAACTGTTTTTCATGAATAATCCTTACCTCATAACTCACCCACACCTAGAAGTCAAGGTGGAAAAAGTACACTTATAAGGAAAAGGAATTTGCTACCTCCTAGCTTGGCTATTACAAGGCCTTCTTCTCGAACACTTACAACAACATCAACCAGAATCATTGAAAGGAAAGAGTAGGAGTAGGAGCGTCACAATGAAGGATTACAGATTGATATGGACTTACACTTAGCATGATCAAGCAACTCAAAGTGGGGCTTGGGGAATTGAGCACAATGGACATGAGCACTTCACATACTGGACACGTAAGACATGAGTTAGCGGGGATCACCACCCCTCGTCATCAAAGGAAAATATCAAAGGGCTTTAGAATAAGTAAATCATAAACGCGAATCATTTCATAAATCAAGTCTGAGCATATACATGGCGTAACATGATTTGATTAGCCATTTAGGTATTTCTGAAGACTGACTGAGTAAACATAACTTAGCATACTACAATACATAAGTTCACATAAATAACAGACCTCGGGGCATAAAGATGGGATTTATAGACTCGTACAGTAAGAGTAGAATCATTATCTGAAGCAATCACTTGCCATAGAATCTGAACATGAGCGTGAATCTGAAATAGGACCATGGAACTGACACATACGGCATGCAAAAGTTATAATAATGGTAGAAGTATACTTAGGATGCTAGGAATGAAATAAGCTTTTGTCTCCTCTCTTGACTTTGTTCTAACACCTACAAGCATCGCTACCTGAGCCTCTAAAATCTGACTGATTTTACATTCCACCATCTCCCATTATGTTCATGCTACCATCCTAAGTCTATGGACCTCTAACCAACCTTTCAAAGTAACTATGATCATGTTACCCTAATAGAACATACATTACTCCAGAATCTAGCACGAATACCCACTTCCTTCTATAGTCTAAGACTCTTCTTCTCCTAAAAGTCTAGGCCTCAACCCTTCTATCCCTACTTAGTTATAGGTTAAGACAACTCATAACCAAACAAGAGTAGGGGTCCAGGGGCTATGGGTGCATAAAGGAAGAAAATCTAGTGACGTACCTGATTCAACTTCTGGATGAATACTCTAACCAGACTGGCTAGCCAATGAAAAGAATTGGTTTTGGAGTTGAACATCACAGTTGCTCCTCTTATATAAGGGGAAATCCCTAATCCTATGGCCTAACTGACCAAACCTAAAAGACCTCTCCTTGCCCGCAAGGCACTCACCCAAATGAAACTTACCATAACTACTACAATGAGGGTACCTCAAGGTCTTAGGAGCCCTATGGTGACAAGACTGAGAGTCTAGAGTAGGTGGGCTAACTGAAGATGGGGTTAGTCTGGATGACCTCTTCTGAGAAGATGATTGGTTCCGTGTTTTGGTCTTCTTGTTCTTTCTCTTCCTCTTCTTTAGTTTCTATTTTTCATTCAACTGAGCTTTCATGTGTTGAGCCAATATACAGATGGCTTCACAAATTTCTGCATTCGTAACCTTATGATCTGGAGTGTTTGGATTAGCATTCCTCATGGGGTTTCTTTGCGGAGACATTATCTGGAATGTGTAAGGAACAGATTAGAAGGGTAAGTAGAGTCAAACTCTATCGCACGATAGTGAACATGAAGAAGTGAAGTTTTTCCTAAAACATCTCATAGACTCTCCCTTATAAGTGTGGCGCGCTTCACACCCATGAAAGAGATTCTACTTGATGAGGCTTTCAGACATCCTAGGACTCTTGAACTTGAGGCTTTGATACCAAGTTGTCACTCCCTGAGGTTACCCCCTAGACGTAACATGGGACTTGGGACCACAAGAATCCCAAGCTAACCCTTGGTCATAGCTTTCTCAAGCATAACAAAAGGTAAGCATAAGCATAATATGGAAATCCTATCAAGTAAACATCAATAAAGGGTCTAAGGGCCCCATAACATACAATATCCAAAAAGGGAATTTGAATGCAAACTATGTCTGAAAGGCTCTAGTCATAACATAAAGAGTTTCTAGGACAAGACCCTAGCTAATTCAAAGTATAGAAGTACAACTAAAATAATGAAAAGATAACTAGTCCTCGCACTATGAGGACTCACAGAAGCTGGGCGTGAGTGGCCGAGAACTCTAGCCACGAAGCTGTGAAGGGACACCTGAATCTGCATCATCAAAGGATATAACGCAATATGCGTTAGTACTATAGAATGTACTAAGTATGTGGGATATGCATAGGTCGTGATAAAAATATACTTGAAAGCCTATTTAAAACTGAGATCATGCATAATTTGTGGTAAAACATGCTTAAATTATCCTTGAAGCTGAAATCATGTGGTAATAGTAAGATCTGTAATGTAATGACTCAATGCAATATCATAAGCTAAAAACATAATCATAAGTAGTAAGTCTGAAATCTGAGAGCAAAGAGTCAATACATTTTTAAAGCGTAAACTATTTCTGTGGGAGGTTCTCTAACCGACATAGACAATGTGAGCTACATTGAATCCAATGTATCTGCCCCATTGAAAGGACCCGAAATACCTTGCCAGGGTATAAAGGCATTACTTTGGTGTGATAACTAAATACTGATTCCCAACAGAGGGGACTTAATAATACGGGGGCACGTAGTTCCGGGATATTTTTGGGTACTCTCACCCTGTCCAAGTCGGTGCTAATACTACTCCCAAAACATACATATAGCTCATATAATACTGGGAATATCTGATGCCAAATTTGTTTGAAAAACATAAGGGTATATCTTATACCATGCAGTTCACTTATCTTAGGTAGACATGTCTAGATGCCAAACCATTCATAAACATAGGAACATATTTGATGTCCAAAACATTCATAAGACATAGGGACATATTTGATGTCCAAAACTTTCATAAAACATAGGGACATATCTGATGCCCAAAACTGTTTGAAAAGCAAAAAGACATATCTGATGCCATGCAATTCAATTTCATAATCTGAAGACTTAGCTTAGCCATAGGTTAAAACATACTTTCTTTCATAATCATACTTGAAGACTTTTGCATGTAATTTCGTAAATACATAAAGGCCATGATATCTAATCATGCCAAATTTCTCTTGAAAATATGCAATTTCATGGGTTCATGCTAGAAATTAACTTTCATGCTTGGGCTTTCAAAATCAATGAGAGAATCATAATCAAATCATGAGTAGTCAAGAGGAAACAATGAATTTAAACATAGAAACTGATTTCATAAAGTTTCTCCAAATTTTAGATGAAAACCCTAATTTTATAACTTCATAACTCAAAATAAGAATTGGCCTTAACATCATAAATAAGAAACTACTCATCAAAACTCATGCAAAATCATGCAATTTATAGTTAGAATAGATAGAAGAATCATGAGGAAACATTTTTAGAAGGACCCATAAGAATTGAGTAAGAACCCTAGTTTTGAAATCCATAAGTTAAATTTAGAAGATTAGGGTTTTGGGCATAAGGGTGAAGGAATCCCTTATTTAATACCCACATACCTTAGGTGAAGATAACCCACTTCAATGGAAAAGCCTTAGGAGACTTGACTTGGAGCTTGGAGACTTTGAGTGGATCCCTTGATATGGAGCTTGAAACCCTAACTTGAAGCTTGAGAGGATGAAACTCTTTTTTCTTCTCTTGAAACTTGTTTGGATGACTGGGAGGACTTTGGGATAGATCTTCTCCTATGTACGAATCTTATCTCTATTCCTCCCTATAGTATGGCTTCGGCAGAGCTTAAGGAGTTTAAAGATCAGTTGAAAGACCTTCTTGATAAGGGTTTTATTCAACCCAGCATCTCTCCATAGGGTGCTCCAACGTTATTCGTGGGAAAGAAAGATGGTTCCCTCAGAATGTGTATCAACTACCGTAAGTTAAACAAGATCACAATCAAGAATAAGTATCCCATTCCTAGGATTGATGACTTGTTCGATCAGCTTCAGGGTGTTAGTTTCTTCTCCAAGATCGACCTTAGATCCGGTTATCATCAGCTTCGTGTTCGAGAGTATGATATTCCGAAGACAGACTTGATAATTCAATATGGTCATTATTAATTTATTATGATGTATTTTGGTCTAACGAATGCTCCCATAGCTTTTATAGATTTGATGAACCATGTGTTCAAGCAGTATTTAGATATGTTTGTGATTATGTTCATTGATGACATCCTTATTTATTCTCGGAGTGAGGAGGAGCATACGGACCATTTGAGAGTTGTGTTACAAACTCTTAAGAACTGACTATTATTTGCTAAGTTTAGCAAGTGTGAGTTTTGGATACAGTCTGTTGCTTTTTTGGGTCATATCATGACTAGAGATGGTATTCGAGTTGATTCTCAAAAGATTGAGGCAGTAAAAACTGGCCTAGACCCACTTCCCCATCTGATATTAAGAGCTTTTAGGGTTTGGTTGGTTACTATAGGAGATTTGTGGAAGGATATTCTTACATTACTTCCCCATTGACTCGGTTGACTCAGAAAAAGGCTAAATTTCAGTGGTCTGATCTATGTGAGAAAAACTTTCAGGAATTGAAGACTAGGTTGACCACCGCTCCTGTGTTGGCTCTACTCGAGGGCCTAGATGACTTTGTTGTGTATTGTGATGCTTCTAGGAATTGTTTGGGTTGTGTGTTGATGCAGTGTGGTAATGTGATTGCTTATGCTTCGAGACAACTTAAGATTCATGAGAAAAAGTACCCTATGCATGATCTTGAGTTAGCAGCCGTGGTTTTTGCTTTAAAGATTTAGAGACACTACTTGTATGGTGTTCACATGGATGTATTCACCGATCATAAGAGTCTTCAGTATGTGTTCACTCAAAATGAATTGAATCTTTGTCGAAGGAGATGACTTGAGCTTCATAAGGATTATGACATGAGTGTGCTTTACCATCCGTGTAAGGCCAATGTTGTGGCGGATTCACTTAGTAGATTGTCCATGGGTAGTGTGTCTTCAGTTGAAGACGAAAAGAAGGAATTGGTTAAGGAGGTTCATAGGCTTGCTCAGTTGGCGGTTTGCCTTATGAACTCGACAGAAGGTGGTGTTATTGTTAAAAATTGTTCTGAATCGTCTATGGTAGCTGAAGTGAAGGTAAAGCAAGACAATGATCCTATTTTTCTTCAGCTAAAGAGTACATTCCATCAACAAAGGGTTGAGGTTTTCCCCCAAGGAGGATATGATGTGCTTAGTTATTAGGGTTGATTGTGTGTGCCACATGTAGATGGGTTGAGACAACAACTTTTAACTAAGGCTCACAGTTCCAGATATTCTATTCACCCTGGTGCCACTAAGATGTACCGTGATCTACATGAAGTCTTTTGGTGGAATGGTATTAAGAGGGACACAGAAGGTTTTGTGGCTAAGTGTCCTAACTGTCAGCAAGTGAAGGTAGAGCATCAGTGACCAGGTGGCATGATTTAGGATATTGACCTTCCTACTTGGAAGTGGGAAGCATTAATATGGACTTCATCACTGGGTTGCCTCGTACTCGATGAAAACATGATTCTATTTGGGTGATTGTCGACATGATGACTAAGTCATCCCATTTCTTGGCCGTTAAGACTACTCATTTAGCAGATGATTATGCTAGACGCTACATCCATGTGATAGTCTGCTTGCCTGGTGTTCCATTATCCATCATTTCAGATAGAGGTACTCAGGTTACATCCCAGTTTTGGAAGTCTCTTCAGAGAGGTCTTGGTACTCAGGTGAAGCTTAGCACAACTTTTCACCCACAGATGGATGGCTAGGCAGAGCGTACTATTTAGACTTTGGACGATATGTTGAGAGCTTGTGTGATTGATTTCAATGGTAATTGGGATGATCACTTACCTCTTATTGAGTTTTCCTACAACAACAACTTTCATTCTAATATCCAGATGGCTCCTTATGAGGAACTTTATGGGCAGAGGTGTAGGTCTCCTATTGGTTGGTTTGAGGTAGGTGAGGCATCTTTGATTTGTCGTGATTTGGTTCATGAGACTATGGAGAAGGTTCAGGTTATTAAGTAGACGTTGAAGACCGCTCAGAGTAGATAGAAATCATATACATATGTGAGAATGAGAGAGTTGGAGTTTGAGGTTGATGATTGGGTATTTTTGAAGGTGTCACCCATGAAGTGTGTGATGAGATTTGGTAAGAAAAGGAAGCTTAGTCCCCCCTATGTAGTTCCTTATCATATTTTGGAGAGGGTTGGTAGTGTTGCTTATGAGTTGGATTTGCCAATAGATTAGAAGCGGTTCATTCGGTCTTCCATGTTTCTATGCTGAAAAAGTGTGTTGGTGATCTAACATTGATTGTTCCTTTGGATGATGTGAGTGTGATGGGTAACCTTCCTTATGAGGAAGTTCCTGTGGAGATTCTTCATCATTAGATTCAGAGGTTGAGAAACAAAGAATTAGCTTCGGTGAAAGTCCTTTGGAGAAATCAGCTAGTTGAGAGAGCTACTTGGCAAGCAAAAGCAGCCATAAGGGCCAAGTACGCTCACCTTTTTCTTTCCAACCCAGTTTCAGCTCGAGGTATTAGTTTACTCCTCAGTATGATCCTCTGACTATATTCCATCTGTTTCTCTTATGATCCTAGCATGCATTCATGTTTTCCGAAGTTAGTTTAATCATGTTTTAAGTTGAGAAGCTCAGTTTTTATGTTTATCCTTGAGATTTATGTTTTTTTGCTTAGTTGTGCTATTTTCTCTTCAGTTTTCCTTGTTTAATCTTTATTTGAGGATGAATGATCCCAAGGGGGAGATATTATAACACCCCAGAATTTGATTCAACTTTTAAACTTAGAAACTTGTAGAAATTTTGAACTCAATTCCAGAGGTCATGGGTCCAGTCCACGAGCCGTGGATGGTTCCACGAGTCATGGAAAGGACACGTGATTCCAGTCTTATAGACCACCCTCAGTCCGAGAACCATGAGTCAGTTTCTCAGTTCGTGGATGTTTCCACCATCTTGGAACTAACCCATGGAAATCAGACAGAGAGTGGTCAATTTCCCCGAAACCACGAATTGGTTCCATGACTCGTAAAACATTATATGGGTCGTCCTCTTAGTCCGTGGAAAGTTATCTACAGCCTAGATTTTTGTCTTAGGGACCACGACTCTAATTCACGAGCCGTGGTTACCTCTATGGTCCATGGAAACGATCCATGGAACCCGAAGCCGAGTTTTAAAACAACTTTTTCTTAATTTAATTATAAGGGTATTTTTATAATGACCCACCCTTTTAACTCTTAAGTAAGGTCATTTTTACCATTTTTAGTAGGGTTTCTACCCTTATTAGCCTAAGTGCCTCATTAACTCTCATTCATCTACCAAATTGGGAAAAGTAACTCCTTCAAGCTCCAAGTTCAAGCCTCTTCTTCTTTTCAATTTCAGTTGGATTAGCTTCAATCAAAGTCTGTGGGTATTCAATAAGGGGATTCTTTCACCCTTATTCCCAAAACCCCAATTCTTCTAAATTGATTTTATGAATTTTAAGTTAGGGTTCTTACCTAATTCTCATGGGCTTTCCTATTAAGTATTTTCTCATGATTCTTCAATAAATTCTAAGTTCAATTTCATGATTTACATGGTCCTTACGCTTTTCAAATACATTTGACATTAGATATGTTACAAGTATATATGAGATATATGTATACATGTTTTGGGAGTAGTATTTAGTACTGAGCGATGAGGGTTGGATTACCCAAGTCCAAAACTATGTTGCCAGTGTAGGTGAAGAGGGTCCTCATTAGTTGAGAGTGTCTCCTCATGAAGATGGGTCCTCGTTAGTTGAGAGTTTCCCCCTTATGAAAGTGGTTCCATGCTATTATATATATAGTACCCCATTCCTTGGCAAGGTTCGGGGTAGCTTTGCCAACTAGGGTTATGTAGTTGGATTCCATGTAGCTCACATGTTCTATTGTCTATTATAAGAAACTCCCATATGAATATTTTCAAGTCTTATGCTTTGATATCTTTTACCTTATGCTCAAAAGTATGATTTTCTTATGACTTGTCTTTTATGCATGATCTCTGCCTTAACTATGTTTTTAGCATGTTTCATTTCGTTTATGCACATCTCACATACTCGGTACATCCTATAGTACTGACGCATATCTTGTGCTACATCCTTTGATGATGCAGATTCAAGCTCCACTCCTCGGACTCATGGCTAGACTATGCCGGACATCCTGACACTGTTGGTGAGTCCTCATTCTTCGAGGGCTAGTATCAGTCTATATATCTTGTTTATCTCTCTTTCATATTTTCGAGTTAATTGGGGTCTTGTCCCATCAACTCTTATGATAGTTTAGAGGCTTTAGACATAATGAGACTTGTATTCCATTTTATGGATTTGATACTTCTTAGACCTTGTTCTTATTTAAGTTATGGTTGTCTATCATTATCTAGAAGGCTTCCGCTATATTTCTTGTATTGAATAACTCAGTATGCTATGACCAAGGGTTAACTTGGAACACTCATAGTCCTGAGTCGCGTGTTATTCCTAGGGGGTAGCTTCAGGGCGTGACAAGTGTGAGGCGATCTTTCTGAAGCTCAAGGCCTTGTTGACTTCAGCTCCAATTCTTACTCTTTCGATCGAGGGTCAGGGTTTCACCATGTACGGTGATGCTTCAGGTATTGGTTTGGGTTGTGTGTTGATGCAGCAGGGATGGGTTATTGCATATGCTTCCAAATAGTTAAGGGTTTATGAGATAAACTACCCAACACATGACTTGAACTTAACATCGGTAGTGTTCGCATTGATAATTTGGAGGCATTATCTTTATGGCATGCGTTGTGAGATCTTCATGGACCACCATAGTCTTCAGTACATTTTTAGCCAGAATGACCTAAATTTGAGGCAATGTAGGTTGTTAGAGTTACTAAAGGACTATAACATCTCTATTCCTTATCATCCAAGAAAGGCAAATATGGTAGCGGATGCCTTGAGTTGGAAGGTAGTGAGTATTGGTAGCTTGGCCTTCCTAGCCATAGAGGGGACCTTTGGTATGGGACATCCAGTCCTTAGCAAACAGGTTGGTTAAACTTGATATTTTTGATCTGGGTCATATCCTTGCTTGTGTTGAGGCTAGATCTTCCTTGTTAAAGCAGATTCGGGCACAACAGTTTGATGATGCAATGTTGAGGATCATTTATGACAAGGTGTTGAGTGGTGAGGCTAGGAAGGCGACCTTAGATTCAGAGGGTATTCTAAGGATCGAGGGTCGTATCTGCATTCCTAGAGTTTGTGATTTTGTTTGATTAATCTTGGAGAAGGGTCATTGTTCTAGATATTCCATTCATCCTGGGGAAGCTAAGATGTATCATGATTTGAGGTAGCACTACTAGAAGTATGGAATGAAGAGGGATATTTCAGCTTTCGTGTCTAGGTGCTTGAACTGTCAGCAGGTGAAGTTTGAGCACCAGAGGCCAGGTAGTTTTTCTTAGAGGCTACCCATTTCGGAGTGGAAGTAGGAGAGGTTAGATATGGACTTTGTAGTTGGATTTCCATTTACCTTGTGGAGATTTGATTCTATTTGGGATTCATGGATAGGTTGACAAAGTCTGCTCACTTTTTACCGGTTCAGACTTCCTATAGTTCTGAGAGGTTGGCTCAGATCTACATTTGAGAGATTGTTTGTTTGCATGGTGTGCAAGTTTCTATCATTTCTGACTGTGGTACTTAGTTCACTTTGCATTTCTAGAGGTCTATTCCGAGGGAGTTGGGTACCAGAGTTGAGCTTAGCACCGCTTTTCATCCGCAGACAGACGATCAGTCAGACCATACTATTAAGGTTCTAGAGGATATGTTACAAGCCTATGTTATTGATTGAAGAGGTCAATGTGACTAGTGCTTAGCCTTGGCAGAGTTTACATATAGTAATAGTTACCATTCCAACATTCAGATGGCTCTGTTCAAGGCTTTGTATGGTAGGCGGTGCAGATCTCTGGTGGGTTGGTTTGATGCTTTCGATGTTAGGCCATGGGGTACCAACTTTCTTTGTGATGTTATTGATAGAGTTTGGGACATTCAAGAGAGACATTGCACTGCCCAGAGTAGGCAAAAGAGTTATGCTGATCGGAGAGTCTGCTATCTGGAGTTTATGGTTGGTGATAGTGTGTTCCTTTGGGTATCGCCCATGACGGGCATGATGAGGTTTGGGAGGAAGGGTAAGCTCAGTCCTAAGTTCATTGGGCTATTTGAGATCCTTTTTATTGGGGAGGTTGCTTATTAGTTGGCCTTGCCTCTTGCTATTTCCAGTTTGCATCTTGTTTTTCATGTCTCTATGCTATGGCAGTATATTTCGGATCAGTATCACATGCTTCAGTTGGAGTAAGTTTAGTTGGATGAGTCTGTAGATTTTGAGGAGGATCCTATCGCTATTTTGGACAGACAGGTTAGGAAGTTGAGGTCTAATAAGATTCTGTCAGTTAAGGTTCAGTGGTGGCATCATCCTATGAAGGAGGCTACTTGGGAGATCAAGATCAAAATGCATACCTGGTATCCTCATCTTTTCGAGTCATTAGGTACTATCATTTTTCTATCTTATGTGGACGAAAGTTCTTTTAGTAGTGGATGTTGTAATGACCCTCCAGGTCATTTTTTATTTTTCATACTTTTTCTATATATCGAGCATCCCCTTAGCGGCTACAGGTCATTTATGACTTGCCGGGACTGGCGGTTTAATGCCTGGGCCATTCATTAGGTCGTTATGGCTATTTCCCTATTTTAGAAGTTAAACTTAGAAAATCTTTGACTTTGGTCCACTTTCTTGGTAAATGTGCTCAGAATCAAATTCTGACAATTTTTTTAGATGCGGAATGGGTATTTTTTTCTAGTGGGGCATTGGTCTGAGTCTAGGTGTTTTCAGTTTGATTCTGTTTTTTTAGGCCAGTTTGGCTTATGGGGTTGACTTTGGTCAACATTCAGAGAAGACGACCTTGGATGGAAATTTCGTTAGCTCTATTAGCTCAAGAATGTCGACTATGGGATATTGGGACCTTTGATTTGGGTCTCGAGGCTTCCAGACTTGTTTTTGGCCCTTGGGTTCCATATTAGAAAGTTGGCCTAAGGTTAGCTTTGGGCGTGTGGCTCATTTTTCGTTAAATCGACCTCCATTGGGATTTTCATCAATTTTGTTGAATTCAAAATGTCATTTTCCGTCGAATAACTTAGCTCATTTATGTTTGCGGGACCCGAGATGCATTCTCATGGGTCCATCCATTCCTAAGTTGGCAAAAATCTTGGTTGTTGCAGAAGATGTTGCTGGTTTGGGGACTTGGAGGGCGCATGGCCGCACCTGCGCTGGGCTATGTGCGCCTGCACTGGCGCTGGCTTGTGCGCACCTGCGCTCCTTGCTAGGCTAGCAGGGCAACGCACCTGCGGTGCCTTGGGCACTGTGGTATGGACGCCCCTGCGCCTGCATGGGCGCACCTGCGCTAGGTGCTAGCAGCTTTTTAGCTGGGCACTTCATAAATTCCAGCTTCGTGTCTAAAATTCAAACTCTATTTTTCTCCATTGTAAATTAGCCCCAACCTCCATTTTTGCTCCTGGTTCATCCCATAACTTAGTGGTGCTCATAATTCCAGTCTGTGGTACATTCCTGCACGTGTATTCGGTACGTTTCCGCCTCCCTCAAACCTCTCTTCCACCATTGTTGTTCCTTTGATAAAGGGGACTTCGGGGATGTTTTGGGTCCCAAAACGAGTCTCGTTTGCTCTCAACTTTTGGGTAGGGGTTTCTTAACCCGTTGCAAATATAATTGTGAATTTTAGTTTCTGTTTCATTGCGCAGGCCCCGAGGGTCATTTTCTAACCTGATTTTTGGCCCAATTGTTTTGGGTGTCATTCTTCTTTTCTTGACACCTTGATTATGTTCTTGATAGCATGGTAGCGTTCTGAGGCTGTTTGGAAGGGGAAGGAACACAATTGATGGTCCGTGATTGTAGTTCAGCCCCAAGATAGGTTACAGTTTACTTCCTAGACTGAGTTTAGTTGGATTTTATACATTTTTATGTTACTGGAATGTTAGGTTGGATTCTAGGTGGATTTAGGCTTAAATCCTGCTTATTGCTTTCATTGTCCATTTCAGATTATAGTTTATAATTATTATGTTTATCCTTAGCCGAAAAGCTTATAGTATCGTTGCGGCTAGCTTAGAATCCCTAGTTTGCTTTTAGGAGGTTTTAGAGGTAGAGTAGAGACTCTATGTGATATTCGTTTATGTTTTCCTAGTTTATCCGATTTATTCTACTGTTGTGTGTAACTGTGGGCCCGAGGCCATATCTTGGATTTGGACAGAGTTCCAGGTCAGTTCTCTTTATTTGGAGGGTGTTTTGCCTTGTTGTGTGTCATTTTCTCTATGGATGTCTCATGCTCATATTGCATTGCATTGCATTGACAGAAGTATTTTTCAAGGTTTTTGGTTCAAAATGAGGTTTACAACAGCTACGGTGATTTTTTGGATTTTAAATGAACTATATTGGGTTTTACTATGAATTTTTGAAGGAAAAGGAGAAAGTAATATTTTATGTATATATTTAAATTTCGATGCGGTATTCCATACCCTCGATGCGTTATTCTGGGTTTTTACTTCCCATTTACCTACATATATTTATATATATATGCATAGTCTGATGTGGTATAACAGGCTCCCGAAGTGGTATTCCAGGGTTTATACTATTTTTCATTCAAACAACACATCATCTTCCATCGCATTGCATTGCCTTTCGTGCTTTTGGATTACCAGTTAATTTGGGTTTGATTTTGCTATTACTTTATCATATTTTGTTCGGTTGGCTCTGTTTTCATTTTATAACTCAATTTAGGTGGATCCCTGTACTTCAGCTTGCTTTCCTGTAATTTATTTTATGTATTATCTTTCTGCACTCGATCGGCCTATGATGCCTACTGGGTACCCATCATCTTTGTACTCATACTACACTCTGCATCTTTTTTTGATGCAGCACCTAGTACGAGCCACCCTCGTTGATCCTCCCATCATTTGAGGCCTATTGCAGTTCGGATCGCGGTGAGCTCTCGGTGCATTGGAGACTTTACATGCTTTCCATCTTGTACATTCTATCTAATTTTTTTATTTTGGATAGAAAAAGTCTATTGTATAGCTACTCCATACTTTAGTTGATCTTGTACTAGTGACACCAGGTCTGGGTTGGTTCTTTTGTATGTTTTGTCTTCTTGGTAACTTTAGGGCCATCTTTTGTATATTTGATACAGTTGGTATGTATATATGCTATTGGCCCATCTCTCTTATGTAAGAATTCCACTTTTCTTACTTTAATTGCTTTTATTGTCTTCTACATCATTAGGTTTGGCTTGCCTACTAGGGGGTTATGTAGGTACCATCATGGCCCGATTTTGGGTCTTGACATATATTTTTTATCAAATTTGAAGAAAGGGGAAGTTGCTTCCAGTGTGAGTTTAAAAATACCCTAGATAAAAAATTGAAACCAAAAATATCAAAAATACCCACATGCCTTCTCATAGGGTTATGATTTGATCGCAGTGGAAGTTGTCCTTTAACACGCATTTAGAGAGTTTGACATTCATCTTTGGACTATGGCCGAGTTTGCTGGTAAGAAAAGGTTACATGTTGTGCTGCATCCTTTTTGCATCATTCGCACTTGTAATGACCCATCTCATTATTATTAAAAATTTGCCATAAAAATGAATGAGTTGAATTTTTTTTTGTTAGAACATTTTATAGAACTAATTTTAGTGGTGTTTAAATGATCCGTGGACTTAAAAACTAGTGAAGCATGAGCTTCCAGTAAGACTTGTCATGATGATTCAAGCCTTGTCACGACAGCTTATTGTGATGAGAAAGGTCTGATCACGATGAATTGTCATGATGAGGAGAAGCTCATCGTGATGAGGGTCGTGAGGCAGAACCCCATCTTAAAGGTTTCAACCTCTAAATTCTTTTCAAAAAATGATGTCTTCTCCTAAAAACACCCCAGCACTATTCTAACACTAGAAAAGTAATAAAAGAGAGGAAAATCTCTAAAAAAAGATCGAATCCTCCCCCATCCTCATGGTAATTCTCCTTCTTGATGGAGCTCAACTCCAGTGAAGCAAGACTGAATCCGGAGAGTTCGATCCATGTACTCTATTCTGTACACTAGAGATTTGACTACTTGCAAACCTCTAACCAAGGCTTGCTTCCTAGGATCTAGTCCAGATAATATATCTATGATCTTTCCCCTCAAGCTAGTTAGGGAACTACCTTCGCTCCGCATCTTATCCTTCGATCCAAGCCACGAGGAAAAAGGCAAGCTGACTTAGAGGTTGCGGTCATTCTTGATTGATGTAGCTTCATCGTCTGTTTTGGTACAAATGAGACACAGAACAGTAGAAGCCAAGGCTTCTAATCTAGGGCTCAGAAAAAAGACCAAGATGATTGCCACAAAATGGAGAAGTAGCAGAAATGACCGCTTCTACCACATCACTATAATCAAACAGTACTTGCCGCCGGAACTGTCTCTCTTTATTGCCACTAGTTTCTAATTACTATGTCATTAGCTCGAAGTGCAGTGATCCTAAATGGGAATCTAATGACTTCATTCACTTCACCAACAAAAGGCGAGGTAGCTTGGCGTCAGTAAAGACAAAACAAGACCCGAGGGTTTCTTTTACTAGTTTAGAGCATACCAATCTCAGAAACTAAACTGGTCAATGCGCGCTTGATACACGAGCATTAAAGAGAGAACCGGGGCTAATTTGCTTCGATTAGGATTCTTGGGAATAGAATGAATCGAATTGGCAAAAGCCGTCAACATACGCTTTCAGGAAGTTTAACCACACAATATCTCAAAGAACATATCTAAACCTGGTAGGAGAGCCAGACAGATTTCGTTTCTAAGAGGTGACCCAAATAAATGGGCTCAACATCAATCATTGACACATTAAGTGAAGTTAAAAAGAAGCTGAACCAAGACTTAATGGTTCGCCTATCAGCTAATAAATTTGAAATGACGAAGGATTACTGCTGGATGGGACTCAACACTCCCCTTCTATACTATCTCATATCTCACCTCAGTGCTAATAGAAGCTTCAAGCACGAGTTATAGGAGCAACCATCGGAAGAAGGAAAAGTCAAGCCAAACAGGAAGCAAACTCAAAGCGGGTCCATCTGTCATGACTTCCAAAAAGAATAAAGGCTAGCTTCAAGAGAACAGCAACCATCCATTGCGAGAGAGATCACAATTCTGGATATGTTGTTTTATGTCACTCGATGACTTGATTGGGACATTCTTGTTTTAATACGCGAAGATGGTGATGAACGAAAACCAAGTTCCACGTGTCTAGGTAGAAACTTGGTATGAAGATAGGTTATGGTTTAATTTGTAGTAAGACTTTGATTATGCGAACATAATTTATGTGTAGAGAGTAACAAAGATAACATGTTTAGGCTTTCGAGCATGGAGTCTGTATAGAGATTATTTGATTACACTAATGTACTGAATTTATAGGTTAATATTCTTATGTTATGTAAATTTGAATGTGAATGCGATTAAGTTAGGGACATGAGATTCTCGAGGCTTAGATATTGCATGTGTCATGATAGTTGAAGCCAAATGTAAAAGTGAGAGATTAATATAAATTGTGAATGGTTGACTTGGTAGGAATTCCTTATGGTTATGTAGAGTGTAGTGACTAATGTGATTTGGTGACAAAATTTGTACTATAGTGATTGCTTGAATTGAGGTAATAGGTTGTTGAATGAGCTAGTTTTTGTGATCATCGTATTGTGGTATATCTTTGTGTTGAATGTATGTTAAAAAAAAAAGAAAAAGAACCCCTTAGAAATACAGTTTGATCTATAAATATGAGACTTATTTTAGTACATGTATATGGTGGAATTATTTATGATTGTCATTCAGACACGATTGAAATTATTTTTATTTTTATGTTATACTTGAATGAATAAGTCAGGATACATGAGTTGATGCATGAATTGAGACGAATAAGTGTAAGTGTGATTTAGCATACTGAGAGATAGGTTTGAGAATCATAAGTTCATTGACATTGTCATGTTTCATGGAATTGGGTACCACGTCGGTACATGTGATATATTCACTCATCATGGGATCGAGTACCACACTAGTACGGTTGATATTTACACCAATGGGAAATGGTTCTGGTAGTTATAGGTTGACATAGTCCCCTATTATTGGATCGGGTACCATGCTAGTACAGTTTTATAGATGGGAAATGGTTTTGGTAAGTACATGGATCTTACATGTCCCGAGCAGATCATGGCTAGTTGTACAAAATAAGACCCTTTAGCATGTGTGTACACGTTTCATTACTATTGCTTTGTTTCATTGTCCGTCATGGTGAGATAGCATTGTGCATTATGGTGAGACTAGAGGTACTAGTTGAACTGATGGGAGATCGATGGACATAGATTCCATGACTTGTGGCTATTGGAGGAGTATTCATTTACTTTCTTTTCTTGGTATGTGGTGACTTATGTGGGGTTGATATTACTGTTGTTTATTTGACTTCCGATGATTATATGTGGACTGAATTACATGTCAAGTGTTGAAGTTCATTTCCGTGTTAATGGAATTGATGTCTATGGGTTGAGTCTGAAGAAGATCTTATGTGTTAATTTGTTGTGTTTTCTGGGAGAACTTGCTAAGTGGGTAAAGCCTGGTAATATTATAACAAACCATTTATGATGAATAATTAATTTAAGTGTGGATTTCGCAGAAGGATAAGTGGTGTAATAGGAAACACCCCTTGGTTGTGTTGTAATATGAGAGATATGAAGCAAGTTAGTTAAAACATGATGTATGTGGATTCATTGGGGTTGTAGTTAGGGGTGTGCAAAAACTGGTTTAACCGATAAACCAAACTGATAAAAAAGTTATTGGTTTATCGGTATCGGATTATTGGGTTAATGGTTTTTAACGATTTTATAATTTTTTTATTGCGCTACAGGTTCGATTTCAGTTTTAAGACTTTAGTTAGTGGTTAAACCATATCCCAATAAGATTATATTAAAATTATATTTTTATCCAAAATTATATAATAGTGTTTAGATTTTAAATATATACTTTATTATTTTTTGTATTTTATAGTTGTTACCTTAGTGTTGTTTTCTTTCTAAAGTCATTGATTTCGTGTGATTCTACCTATCAGTGTTATTTTTCTTTTTGAGATATATCTACCCTTGCTACTGAATTCAAGTTTTCTACTTACAAGAAAGAAAATAAGTTTATTTAAGTAATAACATATTTGAATTTGCTTATGCTTGAAATTTGCATAGACTTTTATGCATGTATGTAGTGTATGTATGAAGATAAAAATAAAAGAAAATAAAAAAAATTATAGGAGCATTTTCTTTTCAGTTAAACCAAAAACCAAACCGTTAGGACCAAAAATTGATTAACCAAAAATAAATAATGAATATCTTATTGGTTTGGTTATCGATTTTGCATATTTACAAACCAATAAACAAATCTAATAATATGCAAAACCAAACCAACCCGACCAATGCATATCCCTAGTTGTAGTATAGTGAAACCAGAGTGTGCTTGGTATAAATTATAATGAGAATATCCTTGTTGAGTATTCTTGTGAAGGATATATGTTATGGGTTGATTTCTGTGCATAATTTATGAGGAAGAATCTCCGTTGGCCGATGATACCTTCCAGTACGTGTGGTTGTACTGATACTACTCTTGATACACCTTTTTAGTGTAGGTGTGTGATAGATTTGCTGAAGTTTGTTCTTTGATTGAAGAGTATCCACTAGCAACTTATATGCTCTACTTTTCGGACGAGAGTTGTGTTTTCTACATTTGTTGTCATTTCTTTCATTAGCAGCTCTTGTACAACTTTTTGTATAACCTGCTTTTAAACACTTTCCCATGCTTGTCGTTGGGTAGTATAGGGTTTTCCTATCTTGATAGACTAGATCAGGTGCCTACACGATCCTATCATAATTGGGGTCGTGACATCACCTTTTTGTTTTTGATTTGAGAATTCCATCCTCTCGGACTGTCTTGACAACATCTAAAATTGTTAGTAGTAAAAAATTCAACTTGGAGAGATAATGTCTTTACCTTAATTTTGCATATGTCCTAGTTCATTATAAGGAAACATCTCCATGTTGTACTAAGTCCCTTTTAGGAATATACCAGACCTGTAGTTTTTTTTTGAGAATTTCATCCACTCGGATGCTCTCAATAAATTTTAAACCAGATTTGTTAGTAGTAAAGTAATTCAACAAGGAGAGATAGTTTCTTTACCTTCTCTCAGTATATGTTGATTCCTGAAGAAGATGCCATAATTTTTTTTCTCTATCTTAGAAAATAATAGTTTCCATGACAATATAGACATGACAACCCTCTCAGCCACAGGATATGATTTCCTTTGCAGTTGTTGAACGTAACAATACTTTGGATACAATGAAATTTTTATCCATTTGTGATGCTTCATCATTAACTAGATATTATGGTCTTTGTAACTGCCCGTGATACTTTGGATATAATGGTCCCTACAACTGTAATGACCCTCCAAGTTATTTTCTTGATTTTTGTGATTTTCCATGTTTCCAGCTTTCTCATAGCAGCTACAGGTCATTTATGATTTGCTGGAACTGACGGTTCAATTCCTAGGTCATTCGTTTGTGTTTTAAGCTCATTTTCCTATTTTGCAACTCTTAAGCCTGGTAGAGTTGACTTTGGTCAACATTTAGAGAAGACTACATCAGATGGGAATTCCGTCAGCACTGTTAGCTTCAGAATGTTGACTTTTGGCTAGAGAGACCTATGGTTTGGGTCTCGAGGCTTCCAAACTCATTTTGGGCTATTAGGTTCAATTTTAGTAAAAGTTGGTTCTTGGGCGTGGGGCCCACTATTATTAAAACGATCTCTGTTGGGATTTTCGTCAATTTCGTTGAGTTTGAAATGACTTTCTTGGTTGAGTAGCATAGTTCATTTGCATTTGCAGGACCCCAGATGAATCCTAAGGGTCCATCCAGTGACTTTTTAGCCTTAAAAATTCTGCTGGTTTTGCCGTTGATGGTGGGTCTGCTTTTGCAAACTTTTCTCCGCATTTGTGATGACTGCTTTTTCAAACTTTCTCCACTTTTGTAGCAAAGGTTTGCTTTTGCGGCAAAGGTTCACTTTTGCAGTAACCTCTTTTGCGATGAAACCTATATTTTTGTGGAGGCATGGGTGAATAGTTACCTCCGCTTTTGTGGTGGGTTTGTTGCTGTTGCGATGTCTGCTTTTGTGGAAAAACCTTCGCTTTTGCATAGTTAGCTGAGTTCCTATATAAACATTTCCAACTTCGTTCTTAGCTCTTTATTAACAAAAAATACTCCATTGTTGAGCTACTAAGCACTGATCCAGGCTAACATTTCAATCCCTCTTGGTCTGGTAAGTTTCCTTGTGCCCCTCTTCCCTTTTTCGTTCTTTCATTCTCATTGTATCCATTAAATTCTTGTGGAGTTCCTTATTAAATTTTTCTTGAGCTAGTGGACTTCGGGGATGTTTTAGCCCCAAAATGAGTCCCGTTCGTGCTTAAATTTTGGGCATGAGTTCATAGACCTGTTGCAAACATAATTGTGGAATTTATTTTCTGTTTTGTTGAATGATCCCTGAGGGTCATTTTCTGACCCAATTTGTAGCCTAATTTTTCGTATAGCATTATAGGTGTCATTCTTCCTGCCTTGACACCTGGATTATGTTCTTGATAGCATGGCAACTTTCTGAGGCTGTTTGGAAGAGGAAGGCACACGAGTGATAGCTCGTGTTTGCAGTTCAGCCCTGAGGTAGGTTACGTTTGAGCTTCCGACGAAATTCGTCATTTTCGCCGGCGGAACTTCACTGGACATTGGCTTTTCACGAGACACCATTTTTACTCTGCTGCCGCCGCCTCCATCAGCCGTCGGCGCCTCCTCCATCCAAGGAGTATCGCCGTCTCGGTTGCCGGAGATCGTACATTCTCGCCGATCTACTCCGGCGACTTCTTCAACCCAAGATCTAAGCGGATCTGCTCAGACCCGAAGGTCAGCGCCATCGTCGGCAGCTGCCGCCGACGTCTACTCCGACGAACGGCGCCGCAACTTCCGGCCAGAAGCGCCGCCAGCTCTTTTTCTTTTCTTTTCTTTTCTTTTCTTTGTTTTGTTCTCTCTTCTTCTTGCAGGAATATTTTCCAACCACAGACCCAGCGTGCAATAAGTTTCCGGCGACCAACAAGATTCCGGCGACCAATTTTGTCACCTCATTATGCCGGAATCTGTCACACCAAGCAAGCCAGCGTCTCTTCTTCGCAAGATCTATCCCGGTGCTCTCTTCACCTTTATCTCTATTTGTCCTAGTCTTTTTATTTCTCCGGTCTCTTTGCTACTAGTTTTAATTTTGAGAATTTGTTAGTCGTCTGTTTGAGTTCTGAGATTGCTTTTTGATGTGATATATTGTGCCTTTGTCCCTTCTTGTTTGTTTTTGGATTGTGTAGCAGCAGTCTGGTCCTTTTCCCTGTGTAGTTTTCCTTTACTAAGTGGCTTTGTTGGTTGATGGGAGGCTAGGGTCATGTCATCAGAGCGGTTCGGGGTCGGGGTCGGGGTCGGGGTCGGGACCGGGGTTGGGGTTGGGATTGGGGTTGGGGTCGGGGCCGGGGGCGGGAGGTAGTAGGGGTAAGTGGGCCCAGGGTGCCTCCAGGTTGCGAGTAGGGTCTTGGAATATAGGAACTTTATCCGGAAAGTCCGTAGAGTTAGTCAAGAGTCTTAGGAAGAGAAGGATTAGCATAGGTTGTGTCCAGGAGACTAAATAGGTGGGCACTAAGGCGCGGGTAGTGGATGGGTATAAGTTGTGGTACTCGGGAGGCGTTAGGAATAGGAATGGCATAGGCATCTTAGTTGATGAGGAGCTTCGGGAGCATGTGGTTGAGGTCACGAGGGTCAACGATAGGATGATGTTGATCAAGTTAGTCGTTGGAGGTTCTACTCTGAATATTATTAGTGCCTACGCACCGCACGCGGGTTTGGAGGAGGAGGTGAAAGCGGGCTTTTGGGAGGCGTTGGACGAGGTGGTGAGAGGGGTACCAAACTCGGAGAAGATTTTCATAGGGCGGGATTTCAATGGGCACATAGGGTCATCCCCTGGGGGTTACACCGAGGTGCATGGAGGTTTTGGTTTCGGGGAGAGGAATGCAGGAGGGGAGTCCCTATTGGATTTCGCTAGAGCCTCTGGGTTGTGGGTAGCAAACTCGAGCTTCCCGAAAAAAGAGGAGCATTTGGTTACCTTTCGTAGTTCGGTGGCCAAGACGCAAATTGATTTTTTACTCCTTAGGAAGGGGGATAAAGGTCTGTGTAAAGACTGCAAGGTAATACCGAGTGAGAACCTTTCGACCCAGCATAAGCTCTTGGTGATGGACTTGGAGATTAGGCAGGAGAGAAGGAAGAAGAGGGTGGATGATCGGCCGAGAATTAAATGGGGTAGCTTGACTATGGGTAGTGCCCTAGAAATAGGGGAGAAGTTGATGACTTCGAGGGCGTGGGATAGCAGAGGGGATGCAGATAGTATGTGGGAGGCGACTTCCAGCTGCATAAGGGAGACAGCTAGTGAGGTCTTAGGTGTCTCGAGAGGCAGATCTGACAAGCATCGAGGGGATTGGTGGTGGAATGGAGAAGTAAAAGGGAAGGTGGAGGCAAAAAAAGGGCGTACGCGAAGTTGGTTGAAAGTAAGGATGAGGAGGAGAAGCGAAAGAATAGGGAAGAGTACAAGATAGCTAGGAGAGAGGCTAAGTTGGCGGTTACGGCTGCTAAGACTGCAGCTTTCGAGAGTTTATACGCTGCTTTAGAAGGTAAAGGTGGAGATAAGAAGTTGTATAGGCTAGCTAAGGCTAGGGAGAGGAGGGCCCGGGACCTTGACCAGGTGAAGTGCATCAAAGATGAGGATGGTAAAGTGTTGGTGGAGGATGTGCTCATTAGGAAGAGATGGCAGACGTACTTCCATCGGCTCCTAAATGAAGAGGGCGACGGACGCATTGTGTTGGGAGAGTTAGAGCATCCGGAGAGGCGCGGTGACTATGGATTAGAGCATCCGGAGAGGCGCGGTGACTATGGCTATTGTAGGAGTTTTAGGGTAGAGGAGGTGAGAGGTGTTATTCGTAGGATGCATAGGGGTAGAGCGGTCAGACCTGATGAAATTCCGGTGGATTTTTGGAAATGTACGGGCAGCGTAGGGATGGAATGGCTGACGGGATTGTTCAATGTTATTTTCAGGACGGCGAAGATGCCCGGAGCTTGGAGATGGAGCACGATGATTCCATTGTACAAGAATAAGGGTGACATCCAAAATTGCAACAACTATAGGGGTATCAAGTTGTTGAGTCACACCATGAAGGTTTGGGAGAGAGTTGTGGAGTTGTGGTTAAGAGGAATTGTGTCTATTTCTGAGAATCAGTTCTGCTTCATGCCAGGACGGTCGACTACTGAGGTTATTCATCTTGTGAGGAGATTGGTGGAGCAGTATAGGGAGAGGAAAAAGGATTTGCATATGGTGTTTATAGACCTAGAAAAGGCTTACGACAGAGTTCCCAGAGAGGTTCTTTGGAGGTGCTTGGAGGTCAGGGGGGTACCCATGGCATACACTGAGGTGATTAGGGATATGTATGATGGCGCAAAGACTCGAGTTAGGTCAGCGGGGGGAGATTCCGAGCATTTCCCTGTGGGGATGGGATTGCACCAGGGATCGTCCCTTAGCCCATTTTTATTTACCTTGGTGATGGATGTGTTGACGCGGAAAATTCAAGGTGAGGTGCCCTGGTGTATGTTATTTGCGGACGACGTAGTTCTGATTGAGGAGACACGCGAAGGAGTTAACGACAAATTGAAGGTTTGGAGAAAGACCCTGGAGTCTAAAGGGTTTAGGTTGAGCAGGACCAAGACGGAATATGTGGAGTGCAAGTTCAGTGAGGTGTCATATGTGACCGACGTGGAAGTGAGGCTTGATACGCATGTCATCCAAAAAAGAGATAGCTTCAAGTACCTTGGGTCTATTATCCAGGGTAACGGTGAGATTGACGAGGATGTGACCCATCGGATTGGTGCAGGGTGGATGAAATGGCGGCTCGCATCCGGGGTCTTGTGTGATAAAAAGGTGCCTCTCAAACTGAAAGGCAAGTTCTACAGAGTAGCAGTTAGACCGGCTATGTTGTATGGGGCGGAGTGTTGGCCGGTCAAGAACTCTCACGTTCAGAAGATGAAGGTGGCTGAGATGAGGATGTTGCGCTGGATGTGTGGGTTTACTAGGAGGGATAGGCTTAGAAATGCGGATATTCGAGAGAAGGTGGGAGTGTCTTCCGTGGAAGATAAGATGCGAGAAGTGAGGTTGCGATGGTTTGGGCATGTGATGAGGAGAGGCGCAGAGGCCCTTGTGCGGCGGTGTGAGAGGCTGGCTATGGATGGATTTACGAGAGGTCGTGGTAGACCGAAGAAATATTGGAGAGAGGTGATTAGGCGGGATTTGGTGCAGTTGCAGCTTACCGAGGACATGACCTTAGATAGGAAGGTGTGGAGGGCTCAGATTAGGGTTGTAGGTTAGTAGGTTGGTTGGTTTCTATGTAGGGAGGAGGGCGGGGTTTTGTTGTCTTTTTAGTAGTTGAAAGGCTACGCTTGATGCTTTTCTGCGCCGGCTACTTGCTAATGCCTTGTGTAGTTAGATTTTTATATTATTTTGTTGTAGTATAGTTTTGTGTTTATCTGTTGTATTGTTTATTTGTTTTATCTCCTGGATTGCTTTAAGCCGAGGGTCTATCGAAAACAGCCTCTTTACTTCATTCTGGGGTAAAGGTATGGTCTGCGTACATCTTACCCTCCCCATACCCCACTTTGTGGGAATATACTGGGTATGTTGTTGTTGTAGGTAGTATCATTGAGTATAAATAGGCTTTAGTCCTTTGATTTTATAACTTTGCCATTTGAAGACCGTAGAGTAGAATTATACTGTTTATCCTTAGTTTAGGAGCCTGTAGAATTTATCTGGCTAGCCTAGAATCCTTAGAATGCTTTTAGGAGATTTTAGAGGTAGAGTAGGTGTTTTTAGTTATTTTCATGGTTATTTTCCATTCCTTTTATTTCATGTACCATCGATGTGTATCTGTGGGCTCGAGGCCATAGCACGGGTTCAATACAGTTCCAAGTTAGTCCTCTTGGTTGAAAAGTGTTTTGCCCTGCTTTCCTTGTTCATGTGATATATTCTTTGATTCTTGTAATTTACATAGCTAGAGGTACAGAAAGGAAAGGAATATTTTGGGATTTTTGGTCTAAACTTGGGATTGACACTTTATCATGACTTTTGGATTTTTATAAAAGAACTATCTTATATTTTATCATTGGTTTCGAAAAGGAAAGAAAAGTATCACTTTTATGCCGGTCTGAGGGACATTTCCGGACCTTTTCTCCATTTACTTTTCTATTGATAAGCTCGATGTTCTATTCTAGGTGAACCAAGGAGCACATATCTTGGTTTTACTCTTTATGCATTTGTTGATGAGCTCGAGGTTAAATTTCAGGTGCCCGGGGTATCAAATACTGGCTTTTTATATTTTTGCATCACATTATCTCCCGTTGCATTGCATTGGCTTGAGTGCACTTGGATTTTCTGTTGCCTTGATTTTTATTATTATCTACTTTGTCAGCTTAGTTAGCTCTATTTTCATTGATAACTTGATTTAGGTGGATCCCTGTAGTTAGCTTGTTTTCCTATAGTTTATATTATACATTATATTTCTAAGCTCGATCGGCGTATGACGCCTACTAAGTACCCATTGTTTTGGTACTCATACTATACTCTACATCTTTTTTGATGCAGCACCTAGTATGAGCCACCCCCGATGATCCTCCTATTAATCATGGCCAACTGTTGTTTGGATCGTGGTGAGCTTCTGGCATTTTGGAGACCTTTATTGCTTTCCATCTATATTTCTTTCTATATTTTGTATTTTGGATATATAGTACTTATTGTGTAACTATTTTGTACTTTATACGCTCTTGTACCGGTGACACCAGGTCCAGGGTTAGTTCTTGTGTATATGTATTGTCTTCTCGGTCACTATAGGGCCATTCTTGTATATTTATTGTAGTTGGTATGTATCTATATTGTTGGCCCCTATTTCCTTATATTTCTCTTCCGTTTTACTTATTTGAATTGTTTTATTTACTTCTACATCATTGGGTTGGGTTGCTGATGTGTCGGGATTCTACGGCACATCTGACGCCTTTAACTAAGAATACTCGGGAGTTTTCAAGCAACTTTTGTGGTTTTTGATGTTTTATTGTTATATTTGCAGGGAATGGAGCTAGAGATAGAATCAGAAGAAAAAATGAGCAAAAACCTCAACTGGTTAAGCCTGACGGCTGGCATGACTGACGGTCACACCTGTGATTGGCCGTCAGCCAGGCTGTCAGGACGAGACAACAATTCATCGAGCATTGCCTAGGAGTGACGGCCCATCTGATGGCCCGTCACTGGCCTGACGGACCGTCACCCATGCCACCAAGATAAAACAGAAAAAAACACTGTAAGTCGTCACTGGGCGGACGACTTACCAGAATTTACCAGCAAGTCGTCACAGGCCCGACGACTTACCTGAATTTTCTAGCAAGTCGTCACAGGCCCGACGACGTACCAGAAAATTTCACTGAATAGTGGCGACGGATGGCTTGACAGCTCGTCACAGACCTGACGGACTGTCAGAGAAGCCGTCAAGCTTTGACAGTCGAAGTTCAGCCACTGCCTAAGAGTGACGGTTCACTTGACGGCCAGTCACATGCTTGACTGCCCGTCCGGCGACCCGTCAAGGCGACGCGGGATTCCGAAAATTCTATTTTTGGACTTTATTTCCTGGACTACTATAAATACCCTGTGTTAGGGTTATTTTATTATTCATTAACTAATATTTGTCAGACTATTTTGAGCGACTTTTTGAGAGGAAAAATACGACAAACACGTTTTCTTCTTCTTCTTCTTCGATTGTTCTTGGGATTTTTGCTTATTGTTCTTGGAAAGCTTGAAGCTTGTGTTCATCTATTTTGTAAGAACCTTTTCTTATTATTATGAATACTATTACTTCATTCTTTCGTTTTGCAAGCATGAGTGGCTAAAACTCCCACAACTAGGGTTGTGGGAGCCATGGCAAGAGTAGCAATATAGATTTCGGGTACCATTGGGTTCAATCTATATGTTGTCACGTTGTTAATTATTCATTATTAACGTTTTCTAGTGGTTGCAAACATTAGGACATGCCTAGGTTTAATTTGCTTGAGCAAAGAGATTAAAATCGGGAAATTTGATTAACTACGAGGATTCGAGACTACCAACTCTCGTCTTATGATTAATGCTATAACTAGATTAATCTACTTGATGTTTAGGATTGAAATAAGAAAGTTCACCTTTTCAAGTTCGAGAGAATTGAAAAGGAAATTCGTCTATTTGGTTGAGAAACGTTTAGATGATACCATTAATTCAATCACATCGTGATATGCATATAGAAAGAACCCGGTTAAGCTTTGAGTCAAAATTGTTACGACGCCCTGGTGAAAACTTCCCTAGTTCACTCTCATATTGATTATTACTCGTTAAAACTCGTAAATTATTATTTTCATTGTTCAAATATTGATCACACAAACCCCCCCATTTACCGGAAACTATTGATTATTAGTCATCTAATTCACTAATGACTTAATTTGCACCTTATTCCCTGTGGGATCGACCCCAACCTCTGTTGGGTTCTATATTTGATGATGACCTCTTACGCTTCTTAATTTGAGGTGTAATTTAAGCGTTATCAAATTTTGACGCCGTTGCCGGGGACTACGGTTGTTTATTAAGTCCGGTGTGTTTATTTGACTCTTAGTCATACTTTTATGCTTTTACTTTTATTTGTTGTTTTTGTTTGTTACAGGGTACAGAGTTGTGCATGCCAAGTACTCGACGGGTGAACTAATATTACCATACGATCCCGAGCTTGCTAAAACGTTAAGGCAAACCATGAATGTACAACAACAACAAGAGGCAGCGAGACTCGCTGCAGCTCAGCAAGCCCAACAACATTTGAATGTTGGTGGTCTTGAGGCCGATATTGAATTGAATGATGAGGTTTTAGCGGGTGAGGGCAGACCGGCTGAAATTTTTAACAATAATGCTCCAGCAGATCAGAGACCACAACAGCGAGGTAGAGGTCGACAGCAGCCAAGGCAGTATGCTCTGGATGATGATGAGGATATCGACCTTGATGGAGTTGGTGCAACGGGTGCCATTTTTCTTCCTCTGCTAGCGCCCGGAGCCAAGTTCAACATTACAAGCACAATGATTCAGCTGTTGAATTTGAGAGGGTTGTTTCGTGGTGTTGCTGGTGATGATCCGAACAGACACCTGATGAATTTTGTGGGTATCTGCAAGTCATTCGAATTGCCTGGAGTAAGTCAGATAATGATCAGGCTCAGGTTGTTTCCGTTGTCTCTGTCTGATGAGGCAGCGTTATGGTTGACAGAGCTAACCCCCGACTCTATCATAACCTGGGGAGAGTTGAAAGGAGCTTTCCTAGAAAGGTTCTTTCCTCCCTCTAGAATGATTCAGTTGAGGGATGAAATTACCAATTTCAGACAACAACCTCATGAGGCATTACATGAGACTTGGTTGCGGTTCAAGAAGAAGTTGACACAATGCCCGAACCATCAATTGATCGAGAATTTCCTAATGCAGACTTTCTACAGGGCACTGAATTCGGCTACCAAGCCGACACTGGATAACGCAGCAGGTGGAGCATTTATGGGTCTCACTTTTATTGAGGCCATAACTATTTTGGACCGGCTTAGTAAAACCAACAGGGCCTGGCATACACGAGATACAGAGGTGGCTGCTAGCACTTATGCAGTCGGTATGTCAGCGGAACAACGCAGGAAAGAGGAAGAGCGGGACCAAGATATGGCCCATCTGAAAACACAAATGGACCTACTGATAAAACATTTGCTGGCAGGAGGTATGGAGAAAGTGCAAGCTGTGGGTTCCCAAGGTAGAGCAGCAGAGTTTGAATCTGATGAGGAGGCTAATTATTTGGGGGGTTTCCAGGCCAATGGCCAGGGAAATCAAGTTCGGAACTATCAGAAGGACAACTACTATGAAAAAGATGGCTACAGAGATCGTGATCAGGGGAACTGGAAAAATAAAACTGATAGAGGTGGGTTGTATGTACCACCTGGTAATCGGGAAAGTTCTAGCAATGAGACAGGGATGTCCAAATTGGAGAACATGATGGTGAATATGTTGTTGAAGGTGGAATCTACTGACTCCGGGGTAAAGGAGATGAAGACTGAATTATCAGCAATAAGCCAGGTAGTGGATTCACATTCCACCTCGATCAAGCAATTAGAGCAGCAAGTGAGTCAAATCTCGGCGTCTCTAAATCGAAGGAAGAAAGGTACCTTGCCGAGTGACACCATTCAAAACCCGAGGAATGACGGGAGTTGTATGGCGATCACTACGAGAAGCGATAAAATATTATCGGAATCACATCTAGTAATTTCAGACTCAGAAAGGTGATATTGCGGATGAAAATGTGGTAGAGGATGCTACTCAAAAGCTCACGGATAAAAGCAAGGAACTTGAAAAACTTCCAACTATGATGCCTCGGCCACCGCCTCTTTTCCCACAACGGTTGAAGAAGAAAGTGGAAGATAGCAAGTTCCTAAATTTCATGACCATGCTCAAGAAGATATCAGTGAACATCCCATTGGTGGATGCTCTTTAACAAATGCCCGGATATGCCAAGTTCATGAAGGACTTGATTACCAAGAAGAGGTCAGTGAGCTTTGAACCAGAAGATAAACTCCACCACTGCAGTGCTATTTCTTCAAGATCTTTAGTGGAAAAGAAGGAAGATCAAGGTGCTTTTACTATTCCCTGTACTATTGGGAAATTCAACTTTGAAAAAGCCTTATGTGATCTTGGTGCTAGCATCAACTTGATGCCGCTAGCAGTCTATATACAATTAGGTTTGGGAGCTCCCAAACCAACTACCATGAGGGTGTTAATGGCTGACCGTTCAGTAAAGCGACCGGTGGGAATATTGTCTGATGTGCTGGTAAAGGTTGGTAAGTTTATATTCCCAGCTGACTTTGTAATCTTAGATTGCGAAGTGGACTTTGAAGTTCCCATAATCTTGGGACGACCATTGTTAGCCACTGCAAGAGTGTTGGTCGACATGGAAAGAAACGAACTAACATTCAGATTAAACAATGAATTGGTCAAGTTTGATGTGTGTAAATTGATGAAGCCACCAAGAGACATGAGGGTGGTATCGGTTATCAATGTTATTGATGAAGCCCCTATGGATATGCATATTGAGGAGAAGGGTTTTGTTGAGACCCTAGCTATGATGAGAATGATGTTGGGATCGCAAAAAGAGAAACCTATAGAGGAAGGCGGTGAGAACAAATCAAGGAAAAGAAAACACCGCAAGAGAACCAACAAAGAAAAAGAGTTAGAAAGAGTAAAGAAGTTGTCTCGACTAGTTGAGGAACCGATAAAAGAGAAAGTTGGAGCTCAACAGGATGATATCGCTTGCACCTATTCCAGCGATTGCTCCTGCTTTGGAGACCCTGGCGATCTCCAACATCATGCCAGACTCTGAGTCCTATGGGCTTCACAGGTATTCCTTTCTCTCACAGTTTTAGCTTTCACATGTATGCATTAGGGACAATGCATGAGTCTAAGCTGAGGGTGTTGGGATACCTGTGAGTCTTTCACCACCGAGGGTTTTTGTTGCCGTGTTTCTTTTCCCTCCGGTGTGCTACCTAGTAGAACCGGCATGTTTAGGTTGTCATTTTAAATTTTGTTTTGTGTTATTTTCTTGTGTCTATAGCAAGCATGGCTTTTTGGAAAGTTGAACTAAAAGTAGCCCCCTCCGAAAAAGTTGATTTTGTACTTATGTTTGAAACGATTGACTGTCCTGTATCCTTGAATTTCATTGTGTGGTTGTGATTGTAATAATTATGCTTAAGCCGAGCTGATGTTTTGATAGTTGGTAGTGGTATGATTTCTTGGTGCCAAGTGTGTGTTAGCTTATTGTTATAAACTCTTACTCTGTGCATGTATCTAGAACTTGCCCGGTCTATTTTGTTAAGCTTGAAGTTGGTTTCTTAGGAAAGGATCACAGGCCCTTTTTGTGTGTAGTCCACTTAGACTGTAAGACCGTCCAAATGCAAATAATCTCTTTGATCCCTGTTTGAGCCAGAATTGACCCTATTCTTTCAATAACCTGTCGCCGTTTCTTTTTAACTTTGAATCCCTATTTTGGCCCTGGTCCTTCCTTGGACATCGTGCACCTCAACTCAGGCAATCAGCCTAAGTTGAGGGTGGCTACTATAGAGGTAAATGATAAGAAAAATAGGATGGATAAGATTGGTTATGGATAGAATGAAAGTTTCGGGTGTGTGCCTAAGAAAAGAAAGAAAAAGAAACCAAAAAGAGATGAAAAAGAATTGTCAAAATAAAGAGGCCGCACCTGTAGCTAGAAAGAAGGGAATAAAAAGGTGAATAAGGATGGACGAAGTAAAGTTAATAAGAAATAGTAGGTCGGTGATTCCAAGGAGGGTTTAGTCACTATTCTCCAAACGTATCCTACCTGCACCCGAAGCCTCATTACAAGCCAAAACAAGTCCTGTAGTGATCCTGAGCGGCTTTCTGAAAAACTGAAATAGAATAGCAAGGGCAAACTTATGGCATCGCATGTGCATTGTTTGAAATCGTTTGTGAGTGTGAGCGTCTTACCTAATCCCAAATCTTGTGTGTGGGACTTCTTTATGGTGAGGGCACCGAGATTTCTGTATTATCTATTGACTGTTGGGATAGCTATGTAGAATATTCTATCATATCGGAATGACATGTTTGGATCCTTGCAAGTAAGCGTTTCATACATATGTGTGCTACCGGGGGGCTTGATTTAAATTTAATAAACTGTTGAGTGGCCATGATTTGCTAGAGATATGTGTTGGTATTCTTAGTTGAGTCGTCATTTTGTTTTTGTTGTCATGTTGCTTGAGGACAAGCGAATGTTTTAAGTTGAGGGTGTTGATGTGCCGGGATTCTACGGCACATTTGACGCCTTTAACTAAGAATACTCGGGAGTTTTCAAGCAACTTTTGTGGTTTTTGATGTTTTATTGTTATATTTGCAGGGAATGGAGCTAGAGATAGAATTGGAAGAAAAAATGTGGAAAAACCTCAACTGGTTAAGCCTGACGGCTGGCATGACTGACCGTCACACCTGTGACTGGCCGTCAGCCAGGCCGTCAGGACGAGACAGCAATTCATCGAGCACTGCCTAGGAGTGACAGCCCATCTGACGGCCCGTCACTGGCCTGATGGACCGTCACCCATGCCACCAAGATAAAACAGAAAAAAACACTGTAAGTCGTCACTGGGCGGATGACTTACCAGAATTTACCAGCAAGTCGTCACAGGCCCGACGACTTACCAGAATTTTCCAGCAAGTCATCACAGGCCCGACGACTTACCAGAAAATTTCACTGGATAGTGGCGACGGATGGCTTGACGGCTCGTCACAGACCTGACGGACCGTCAGGGAAGCCGTCAAGCTTTGACAGTCGAAGTTCAGCCACTGCCTAAGAGTGACGGTTCACTTGACGGCCAGTCACATGCTTGACGGCCCGTCAGGCGACCCGTCAACGCGACGCGGGATTCCAAAAATTCTATTTTTGGACTTTATTTCCTGGACTACTATAAATACCCTGTGTTAGGGTTATTTTATTATTCATTAACTAATACTTTTTCAGACTATTTTTGAGCGATTTTTAGAGAGGAAAAATACGACAAACACGTTTTCTTCTTCTTCTTCTTCGATTGTTCTTGGGATTTTGGCTTATTGTTCTTGGAAAGCTTGAAGCTTGTGTTCATCTATTTTGTAAGAACCTTTTCTTATTATTATGAATACTATTTCTTCATTCTTTCGCTTTGCAAGCATGAGTGGCTAAAACTCCCACAACTAGGGTTGTGGGAGCCATGGCAAGAGTAGCAATATAGATTCCGGGTAGCATTGGGTTCAATCTTTATGTTGTCACGTTGTTAATCATTCATTATTAACGTTTTCTAGTGGTTGCAAACATTAGGACATGCCTAGGTTTAATTTGCTTGAGCAAAGAGATTAAAACCGGGAAATTTGATTAACTACGAGGATTCGAGACTACCAACTCTCGTCTTATGATTAATGCTGTAACTAGATTAATCTACTTGATGTTTAGGATTGAAATAAGAAAGTTCACCTTTTCAAGTTCGAGAGAATTGAAAAGGAAATTCGTCTATTTGGTTGAGAAACGTTTAGATGATACCATTAATTCAATCACATCGTGATATGCATATAGAAAGAACCCGGTTAAGCCGGTGAAAACTTCCCTAGTTCACTCTCATATTGATTATTACTCGTTAAAACTCGTAAATTATTATTTGCATTGTTCAAATATTGATCACACAAACCCCCCCATTACCGAAAACTATTAATTATTAGTCATCTAATTCACTAACGACTTAATTTGCACCTTATTCCCTGTGGGATCGACCCCAACCTCTGTTGGGTTCTATATTTGACGACGACTGCTTACTCTTCTTAATTTGAGGTGTAATTTGAGCATTATCAGTTTTCTACTGAGGGGTTATGTAGGCACCATCGTAGCCCCATTTTGGGTCATGACAGAGTGGTATCAGAGCTCTAGGTTCACCGGTCTTCCAGTACAAGAGAAAAGTGTTTAGTAGAGTCTTGTGGATTGTTATGATAACATCTGTATCCCATCTGCGAGAGGCTGTAGATCATTCCTAGGAAAGATTCAATCTTGTTTGATTTCTTTTCGTGCATCCTTGACCTCATCAACTTCTAAGTATCTTTTGTTTCACTCATTTTCAGATGGTTTGGACGAGATCAACAAAAGTTGAGGATGAAACCCCTGCACTTATAGTTAGAGCCCAAACAAGGGGACAATGTAGAGGTTGACCGAGAGGTCAGGGTACGGGATGGGCTGCAGCGCTAGCTCAGGCCCAGACTAGATTGCGGTCACCAGAGCCTGATATTATAGTTGAGGAGGTACAATATGAGCCAAATTGTGGGGCTAGCCTAGCATCCGACAGGTTTCATGGCTACTCTAGTACTACAGGACACTTTGGTTTGCTTGCTTGGGTTTCTTGAGGGTACGTCACAACCAGCAGCTTTGCCTCGTACTTCGATTGGTTCATAGGTCAGAGACAAGGCTCAAACTTCAGCACAGGCAGTAACACACAATTCAGGAGTGTAGCCTTCTACTGTGGCTCCACAATTATAGGTGTTGCCAGTTCTTACTATTACATTGCCTGTTCTAGTTAGGCATGTCGTGTATTCTGAGGAGCAGAAGATGCTTGGTAGGTTTTTGATATTGGGTCCCCTAAGGTTTTCAGGCGCTCCAAGGGAGGATGCGCATAAGTATATGACTAGTTGCCAGGAGAGATTGCATAATCTGGGGTTGGTAGAGTCGCACGGAGAAGATTACACATCATTTCTATTGGATAGTACAGCAAAATAAACGTGGAGGTCGTATATAGCTTGCAGGCCAGTCGGGTCACCTCTGCTTACTTGAGCACAGTTCTTCACAGCTATTTTGGAGAAATATGTACGGTGCAGCATGCGAGAGCGGTTGATGGATTAGTTCTCTAGGTTAGAGCAGGGCTCCATGTCTGTTTCAGAGTACGAGATTTGATTACATGAGTTGTCTAGGCATACCACTATGATTCAACCCATCGAGAATGAGAGGGTGCGTCACTTTGTCTGAGGATTGACTTTATAGCTCCACTTGGCTATAGAGGGTATGGTAGCATCAGGCCAGTCCTTTCTAGATGTGGTAGACCATGACCGCACTATCGAAAGTGTCCTTTTAAGGCCCAAGGGGGACACAATAAGAGGCCCCGCCATTATGGCAGTTACAGCAGCTCACAAACACGTGGCAGAGGCTACTTTGGTAGGGGTCAACACCAGCAACATTTCCATCTGAGCTGGCCTGTTCAGGTGGTATTAAAAATTACTGAGGCTCAGAGTAGTCAGTGTTTGACTCAGTATTCGCGAGGTGATTGTTCTGGGTCCACAGGCCATGGTAGTTAGTCTAATTCAGTTGGGTATTCACAACAGGGTATGGTTGGCTAGGCTTGTTATGAGTGTGGAGAGTTAGGCAACTTTGCTAGAGAGTGTCCATCACTGCAGCACCACATGTGACATAATCAAATGGTTCAGGCCCCAAGGTTCCAGCGCTACCAGCCAGAGATGGTGCACAGGGGTAGTAGGGGTCGTCCCCAGGGTACTAGAGGCGGTCTCTAGTCTGGTAGATTAGATGGTCATGGTGGTCGGAGCCATATTTATGTATTTTTGGACCGTCCAGACGTTGAGTTTTTAGATGTTGTCATCGTAGGTATGATCTCCATTTGTAATTAGTTAGCTTCTACTTTGTTTGATCTGGGGTTTACACTCTCCTTTGTGTTTGCTTACTATGCTACTCATCTGGAGTCTACTTGTGAATTATCACTTGTGCCCTTGCTTGTAGCTACCCTAGTAGGAGATTCTTTAGTAGTGGATCATGTACATCAGGCTTGTATGGTGACTATCCTAGAGTATGACACATGGGTAGACCTGATTGTGATTGATATGGTTGATTTTGATGTGATTTTAGGCATAGATTGATTGTCTCCCTACCATGCGGTCTTGGATTACTTCGCCAAAATTGTTACTCTATGAATGTCTGGTATCCCTCTTATAGTATAGAAGGGTGCCGATAGACACATGTCGGGGGCAATTATATCTTTCCTGAGCGCCCAGCGGTTGGTTAGGAAAAATTGCTTGGCCTATCATGCTTACGTCAGTGATACTAGTGCCATCACACCTTCACCTGAGTCAGTTCCTGTTGTATGTGAGTATTTGGACGTGTTTCCTTTTGACCTACCAGGTCTTTCTCCTAATCATGATATTGACTTTACCATCGATGTTGATCCAGACACTCAGCCTATTTCTATTCTACCATATTGGATGGCACCAAATCAGTTGAGGGAGCTTAAGGATCGGCTCAAGGATCTATTGAGTAAAGGGTTCATAAGGCCTAGTTTGTCTTTGTGGGATGCTCCGGTTCTATTTGTAAAGAAGAAGGATGGGTCCATGCGTATGTGTATTGACTATAGGCAGTTGAATAAGGTGACAGTTAAGAACATATATTCGATGCCACATATTGATGAATTTTTTTACCAGCTACCCGGTGCAGCGATGTTCTCTAAGATATACTTAAGGTTCAGGAATCACCAGTTTGGGATTAGGGTTGCAGACATCCCAAAGACTACGTTTACGACTTGATACAGCCATTATGAATTCCAAGTCATGTCTTTTTTGTTGACTAATGCCCCAACAACTTTTATGGTATTGATGAACCGTGTGTTCAGAGACTACTTGGATTACTTCATGATTATGTTCATCGATGACATATTGATATATTTGAGGAGTAGAGAGGAACATGAGCAGCACCTGAGAATTGTACTTCAGACCTTGCGAGATCATCAGTTATATGCCAAATTCAGTAAGTGTGACTTTTGGCTTGAGTTTATGAAATTCTTGGGGCACGTGGTGTCAAAGGATGGGATTATAGTGGATCTGATGAAGATTGTGGCAGTTCATGATTGGGCTAGGCCTACTTCTCCTATTGAGGTTCGCAGTTTTATCGGGTTGGCAAGTTACTACAAATGGTTTGTACAGGGGTTTTCTTATAGCTCCATTGACTATAATGACTCAGAAGAATGTTCCCTTCCAGTGGCGAGCTTTCTGAAGCTCAAGGCCTTATTGACTTCAACTCTGATTCTTACTTTTCCAGTCGAGGGTCAGGGGTTTACAGTGCATTGTGATGCTTTTGGTGTTAGTTTGGGTTGTTTATTGATGCAGCAGATCCGAGTTATTGCTTATACTTCCAGATAGTTGAGGTTCACGAGAGGAACTACAACAATAATGACTTGGAGTTAGCAGCGTTACTCTTTATGTTGATGATTTGGAGACATTAATCTTTATGGCGTGCCTTGTGAGATCTTCACAGGCCATCGTAGTCTTCAGTATATTTTCAGCCAAAAAGATCTAAATTTGAGGCAGCACAGGTAGTTGGAGTTACTAAAGGACTATGACATCTCCATTCTTTATAATCCGGGCAAGGCAAATATGGTAGCAGATGATACCTCAACATGGGGAGCTGCAGCGGCAGGTTGTGCTCCTAAACCCTAAACACCCTACACCACTCCCTGAGCCAAAGTCTGAGGTATGACTGTCTATGCACTCAATAGATAAACTATAGCGGCCTGAAGTGTTGGTGTAACAATAATCCCAGGTGAAGGCTGGGCTGGTTCCTGCCCCACCGGCTCCTGCGGTGGCAGATTCTCTAGCACTAACTGCAGAGCAATCTCAGACTCCTGATCATATACAGGATTTGCTAGTGGCTTTCTATCCTAGCCCCGAGTTGGTGATGTGGTTCATTCCTGACCGTGACCTTGGGGTCGACCTCTACCTCTACTCTGGGTTGGGAACTTAGATGCCAGTGCAGAGTCCTAGCCCTCGGATGATATGGCTCTCATCCTAACAATCTGAGAAAGAATGAAACAACCATCATTTAGAAGATGACAGAAGTTAGAAACGCACGATAGAGAATAAAAAAGATAGAATTTTTCCTAAGAAAGACCTGCAGCCTCAGAAGATAAGGATACAGACATCATTGTACCAATCTGCGAGACTCTACAAGGCATTTGCTCTTCTCCCAATGATACATATAAATCTAGAGCTCTGGTACCAATATGTCACAACCCAATTGCTAAGGTGGCGATGGCACCAACTAAGCCCCACAAGTAGGAAAGTCGAAACCCTTAGCCCAGAATGATGAGTAGAGGGCTAGTATGAAACATAATATAAAAGTGGAACAAGTAGATACACGATAGAGATAATAATAGCAGAAAACAAATTAAAGTGGAAAAAAGGAGTAATTCATACACAACACCCCCAAAACCTGGTATCAGTCGGTACAAAAGCCACTACAACATAAGGAGTACTAAATTGGTACAAATATACTTGATAGTCTCCTGAATAAACAAAAAGGGGACTAATCCAAAAGTAGAAGAGACAAGTCAGCTCCGAAGCTCATCGTAGACCTCTAAAATAGCAACTTCGTACACTCAATAATCGTGCCATGATAATCATCAGTAAAAACCATCCAGAACACTTTCCCTTGGGCATACAAGTTTAAAAATACCAGTAAAATCACTCGGAACACCTTCTCTCGGGCATGCAAGTTTATCTCAAATCATTATTTCATAAAATCTGCTAAGTTTTGTGTAATGAAGTTAGAGTACCAATGATGTTTGCAAAAATCCATTTCATAAACCAAGCAAAATGTTTAAATCATGCCTTTCATATGCCATGAAGACCACAACACAAGGATATAGATAAAAAACCATACCTAGTTAATTCGCACTAAAGAAATAAGGTCCACAAGCTAAAGGAGAGGGGCAATTTTCTAAAATAGCAAATAGAAGAACTTGATTCTTAACTATCTCCTATAGGAACTTACCCTAAGGCAACAACTACCCCAAATCCAAACTAACGCGCTTAATTCATACTAAAATATTCCAAAAGGAGATAAGGAATAAGCAAAGTAACCTGGGTCCATCCAATTCCAACACATACCTCCTTGGGCGCACAAATACATAAATACGAATAAGTAATGCAAAGATAGAATGAATAAGCAAAAATGATAAACAAGCTTCTAACCTAGCTCGAGAACAATCGGGAAATCCATACGATAGATGTCTAAAGTAAAAACCACAACACTCCAAGGCCAACTAACTAAGATATGGCAAGCAACGATATATCTATATGTATATAACTACAACAAAGGGCACTACAACTGCTACACTCAGACCTACATGTACAAGCAAGGGTAATACTAAGGATCATAATCCCCGATTCTAAGCTAAATCCTAAATTGACTATGAGAATACAATCCTTTAAAAATTCCTATTCAATCCATAAATGACCACCAACAATTAGCACAAACCATGCAATTATCTTATACGAGCTATGTCTAGAAGTAAGTAAGCCATAGTCTACCTCAAAGCTGATCAAGCGTGCTGACACCCACTAGATCAGAGATTTTCTTTTCTGGGAATCCTCTGACTTCTGCCACACTATCATAACAATAATCTACTCATTAAAACATGAAAAATGATACCCATATTGCAATTTAACAATTCGAGTCCAAAATCAGGTGAAAAATCACTCGTGGGATCTGCATGTTAATTTCAACAATGAAACCAGGGAAAGTGTCCATTGTCGGACAAGGATCATATGCCCAAAATATTGGGCCAATCTAGCTCCAAAAATGAGCTAAAATCAGTCCCGCCACCCCAAGAACAATTCAAGAATTATATAAGAAATTAGTGAGTTTAAGGGGACGGAACTTACAATTCAATGACAAAAAATCGATCATATTTGAATATAACACCCCCAACATTCCTCATAATCCCACACTAATTTCTAGGTCAAGAGCTCTTTTAGAAATGGAGGAATTCAGTTGGAATGTTTGAAAAATAAAGCAAAAAATATATATAGTTGCTAGGCATTGGCCTTTGCGCACGTGGCCTGGCCACCGCATACGCTGCCTTATTTTTTTTCCAGGAGCATGCCTACACTAAGGGCAAGAAGAGGCGAGGCCCAGTGCCCCTCCTAAGCACATATAGGCTTGCCATTATGCACATATAGGGCAATCGAGGTGAGGCCCAGTGCATCTTATTCCTGGATGCATCCCACCCTCCACGTCGGTGAAGGGTTGGGTACTGCTACAATAGAAACCATCAATTTGCAATTTTAAAAAATCACCGGATCGACCCTCAAGATTTATCCTGGTCTCGTGCATGCAAATGAACTATGCTACCCTACTATAAATGATATTCTAGACTCAATTGAATTGAAGAAATTCCCAACGGAGAGAGATTTAATGAAAAATGGTCCTCACGCCCAAAAACAACTTTTTACCAAAAAGATCCCAACAACCAAAAATGAGTCCGCAACTCTCAGGACTCGAACCAAAGGTCCCTTTAGCCTAAAGTCTACGTTCCAGAGCTAATATCACTGACAAAATTTCCATTTGAGGCCATCTTCTCCAAATGTTGACCGAATTCAACTCTTTCAACTTTATGAGTTTCAAAATAGGGAAATTGTCTTAAAATACAAATGAACTGCCCAGGAACTTAATTGTCAGTCCCAACAAGTCATAAATGATGTGTAGCCACTTGTGAAAGCTTGAAACATAGAAACACATGAAAACCAAGGAAATAACCTCGAGGGTCATTACAACACAGCTCATCCTTTGTAAAAAATTATACAAATTGAAGGAACTTTCAAAGTATTTGAGGGGTTAATCCATTAGGGGTGCCATCTGTCCAATTTGTAGATGCTTCTAGAAGGGACAACACATTACCTTCATACTATGACAAAAGGAATTTGGAATCATCAAAGTTTGATGGAATAAGGCATCCTTTTGCTAGTGTTATTATTGCATTTCGGGGAGCTACCATTGATGTTCAAGTTATGGGTTCATTTACTGGTCTATGGAGAAAATAAAGAAGGAGAAGGAGATAATGAGGCACGTCACTGAAGTAATACATATTCTTTCAAACAAAATAAGGGCGTGGGGAGGCACATATAGGGAGTCGAGGGAGAATATAATTGTGTGAATGTATATGTATATGTATGTGTGTATACAAATCTAGTGGATGAATGAGGCTTGATATGGGTCGGGTTAATAGGCTAGAAATTGGGCTTGGGTACTATTCTGAAAATCAAGGGAATTGGGCCAAGGGGTTAAAACAAAGAATTACAACTGAGATCCACCAAATCAATTAAAAAGTTAGCCAAATTTTACAAAATGAAATTGAACTAAGATAAAATAATTCCTAAATTAATTAATGAGCATCTAATATCCAAAATAAAAATATATATTTTATAAAGCATAATTATTTTATTTAAAATCAAGAAACCAATCATTGAATTAATTCCTAATTTTAAAATCATATTTTATGAATAATTAAACATTTCCAAAATATTTTCTTAAGTAGAAATTTATATAATTCTATATAATTATCTGCAAAATACTCAAATTGATTTTGAATTTTTTTTAACTTTATAAAATAATTATTTCAAAATTATTTAAAATAGTAGAAGCTCCAAATTAATTAAGAATGTGGAGGGCCAAAATTGGGTGTCAACAGTCAGTATCTCCTCTACCACAAGAAAATATTCCTGAGGTTGTAGAGAGTGAAGCAATACTAGTTCAGGAGAATGAGGCGGTTCCAGTTCAAGTAGGTACAACACTGATTCAGATGTCTCCACTGTGATTCAACATGTTTTGAGCTTCTTGAGTGGGTTAGCAGGGATTGAGGCTACACCTACAGTTCCTACAGTATAATATCTGGTAGTGAAGCATGTTGTTGTTGTAGATCCTCAGATGGATGAGGCTTTAGATATGGATATCTGAGGTGTTTGAGAGAAGTGTTCTGTTAGCATGTATTAAAGCAAGGTTATCATTTCTTGATCGGATGAAGAATAAACAATTCAAGGATGCTAAATTGGGTAGAATTTGTGATAAGGTTTTACAGGGTAAGGCCAACGAGGCCTTTATTGATGATGATGTTGTTTTTAGAATCAAGGGGCAAGTTATGTTCCCCGTGTTGATGACTTGATTCCTACAATTTTAGTTGAGGCTTACTATTCAATGTATTCTATAAATCTCGATATGACCAAGATGTACTGTGACTTAAGGCAGAATTAATAGTGGGGTCAAATGAATCGAGACATAGTTGATTTTATTTCTATCTATCAGAACTTCCAGCAGGTGAAGTATGAACATCAGAAGCCTGGTGGTACTCTATAGTGGATGCCTATTCCTGAATGGAAGTAGGAGAGAATAGCCATGGATTTTGTTGTTTGTCTTTCCAAGACTTTGGGAAGTTCAATTCTATTTGGATTATTGTGGATAGGATGACGAATTTTGTACATTTCATTCAAGTCCAAGTGACTTACAATGCAACCAAGGTAGCCAAGGTTTATCTCAAGGAAGTTATTCGATTTCATGGGGTTCGAATTTTTATTAATTCTGATAGGGGTAATCAATTTACCTCTAACTTTTGGGAGAAGTTGGATGTAGAGTTGGGTAGTAGGCTGGACCTTAATACAACTTTTCACCCTCAGATTGATGGGCAATTTGAGAAAATGATTAAGGTGTGGGAGGACATGATCCATCCATGCGTGATGGATTTTGAAGTTTATTGGACTAGTATCTACCTTTGGGTGAATTTACATATAATAACAACTACTATTGGAGCATAGATATGGCCCCTTTCGAGGCATTATATGAGAGAAGGTGTAGATCGCTCATTGGTTGATTTGATGTATTTGAGGTGACATTGTGGGGTACTAATATTTCGAGAGACTTCATAGAGAAGGTGTAGTTTATCCAAGAGAGGCTTCTAGCAGCTCATAGAAGGCAAAAGGAGTATGCAGATAGAAAAGTGAGTGATGTGCATTTCATGGAAAGTGAGCAAGTGTTACTCAACGTTTCACCCATGAAGGGTTTTATGAGATTCAGTAAGTGTTGTAATCTTAGGCCACGTTACATTTCACCTTTTGAGATTCTTAAAAGTTTGGTGCAGGTACCTATACATTGGCTTTGCGTCCGAGCTTATTGGGAGTTCATCCTGTGTTTCATGTGTCGATGCTTAATAAGTATAATGGGGAGGGTGACTATATCATTCACTGGAATTTTGTCTTGTCCGATGAAAACCCTTGGTCTTTGCATGAGTTAAAAATAATAAGGACATATATAGTGGAAGCATAAATAGCAGAAGTAGGCAATCAAACTAAGCATAGGATAATGGTCTAAGAATAACAAATTCTGAAACATCAAATGCTGACTGTCTAGCTATGCCCTAAAAACCTTTAAAACTGACATAATGAGTTGTTGGGACAAGACCCCAGCTAACTCTAAGTACTGAATGAAAGGAGTCTACAAGCTATAAATCATACTAGTCCTCGAAAGATGAGGACTCACCAACTCTGATTGGAAATCCAACTGTGTCTAGCCACGAGTCTGAGAGCGAGCGCCTGAATCTGCATCATTAAAGGATGCAACACAAAGACGTATGCGATCAGTACTATCGAATGTATTGAGTATGTGAGAGATGCATAAATCATAATAAAAAATACTTAAAGCTTAAATCATATGATCATAGTAAAATCTATAATGTAATGACTCAATGCAATATCATAAACTAAGAGCATAGGCATAATCATAAGTCATAAGTGGTAAGTCTGAAATCTTAAAGCAAAGAGTCAAATACATTTCAAGCTTTAAACCATTTTTGTGGGAGATTCTCATAGCCGACATTGACCATGTGAGTTACATGGAATCCAGTGTGCTACCCTACACCAAAAAAGGTTTTCCTAACTAGCCAAGGTTAGAACCATATACTAAGGATCATGTAATGAGCCACGGAGGGCAACCTATGGTGGCAACCTAGTTCTGGGACTTAAGAGTATGCTAAACCCAGTCCAACTCGGTGCTAAATACTACTCCTAAAACATACATATAGCTCATATATAACTTGTGACATATCTAATGCAAAAATTGTTCATAGCTTAGGTAGACATATCTAGATGCCAAAACCTTTCATAAAGGAATAGGACATATCTAATGTCAAAACCACTTGTAAAGCATTTGGACATATCTAATGTCATGCTATTAATAAATTCATGATTCTTAAACACATAGCATTGCCATAGTTCAAAATTCTTTTTACTAAAACTCATAATTTGAAGAACTAGGCATGCGATTTCATAAATACTTGAGTCCATGTTATCTAAACATGCCAACTTCAGTTTGAACTATACAATAGGAAGAAAGTCATGCTAGAAATCATTCTCAATTCATGGGCTTTTGAAATACATACGGATTCAGATATAAAATCATGGGTAAGAGATCAGAAAGCATACTTTAATGTAAATAAATCAATTTCATAAGAGAAAGAATATCTTGGTAAGAACCCTAATTCCCAATTTCATAAAATCTAAGTAAAATCATAGGTCATGGGCATAGGGCGAAAGGAATCCCTTATTTAATACCCATATACCTGAACCTAAATCCTTTCTTAGCCAAAATCTGAAGATGGAGACTTGGAGATGAGACCCTAGACCTTAGAGAATGAGAGAAGAATTCTATTCTATCTTTTGGAACTAGAACTGAGAGAATGATTAAAGAACTAGCTAAGTGGGACTAAAACCCTTTAATTTGTCCTAAAATGACTTTACTTAGGAGTTAAATGAGTGGGAATTTACAAAAATACCCCTAAGAAATAAGCTGGAAAAATTACTGAAGGAACTTGGCTTCAGGTTCCACGGACCCCATCTACGACCCGTAGATTAAACCACGGCTCGTGGTTTGTGGTGATGGTTCTTGAGCCAAAATGTTAGGCTGCGTATCTAATTTCCACGAACAGGTTTCATGGCCCATGGAACCAACCATGGTCCTTAGAACCTGTCAGTAGTTCCTGAGTGAATTGATGACCCTCACTCTAATTTTCACGTGGGTCAATGATGGACCATGGTCCAATCCATGACCCGTGAAACCCAGTAGTGGTTTTACACCTTAGGAGGGTTCTACTGTAATGACTCCACGAGTGGCACGACCCGATTTCTCAGGTCATGAGGGCACCTACAAGCCCCCAGTTGGTCCGTAGCCCGGAATAGTTAGTGATGGGCTACTAGATAACCAATATGCACAATAAGCAGAAACAGAATATAAAGATAAGGACAAAGCGAAAGCAACAACCTGAATATATACATAAAGATACTACACCAACCTAAAGACTTGGTATCGATAGTACAAAAGCTTCTAATAGAGTACAAGTGCTAGAAGTAACAAAACGATAAGTACAGCTGTCTCCGAATATACCAAGAGTAACAAAACAAAAGATAAGATGTGGTCAAGCCCCGACCGTCAGGCCCTCACCCTAGTCTCAATTATCCAAAAGCTGCACGAGTCTCTAATGTGTTAAACGGAAAAATATCAACTAATATCTGCACTAGAAAGATGCAGAAGTGTAGTATGAGCACCAATTGCTAAGCAACGGGTACCCAGTAGGCATCATCGGCCGATTGAGCGCATATAGGATATAAAAACATTAATATAGCAGATAGCAAGAAAATAGTCACAAAAGTAATAGAGAAAACAAAAGGAACTAGCACGGAGAATAAACAACCAAGAGTTACAAGCATACAATGCTAGCACAAAAGATGTACAAAACACAGAAACACAGGTGTAAGAAAGGAGAACACACCTAGAATCCTTGCAACAATAGTATATAAATAAAGAGAGAGAGAGTGTGTTTAGAAACATGGTGGTATACTGGTAACCTCAAGTAAAAAGGAAATGAAGGAAAACAATCCGACTTAATCAACTAGAAGCCATAGAAATAACGAAAGCATACTAAAAACACCAACTCTAAGGATAAGCATAAACCGGGATCAACCTCCAAATTTCAAACCTAGAGTGGAATACTAAGCCACAAACACCAAGAACTACTACTCAAATCAAAATAAAGAATAGAGCCGGAAACCCATAATCCACTTAGAAGATCGCACAATAGTGCCTCAATAAAACAGGACTCACTAGCCCTTCCCCCCCAATAATCAAAGTCCACAATCAAAGCCTCAATAGGCTAACAACACTAAACTACCAATAACCGAGTGCCAAGACAAGCTCTATATAAGGACAGGAGTAAATATAATCTACCTACAGTCCCAAGGCCGCCCATACAACCGAGGCATGCAATCAAGTTAATACAAACCCTCTTACTTCCCATACGAATAGAGCGTACACTGAATACACAACAAACAAGGGTGGAATCCAAGTGAAATATGCATGATGATGATGATGATGTGAAAGTAACCGGCATGTTCCCCCTCAGGTACCTCAAGGGCCCATATAAAGGCAGGACACATGGAAGGACTCTACCCTATACCTCTCATATGTCATACACCACTAATCCGACACATGCAGCCCAAGGCCCCAGGTCCTGGATTGACAGGGTCCATAAAGGTCTAGTCGTCGACCACATACATCGCCCAATGATCTCAAATAGTAGCTCTAACTCTAAACCTCACAGTATATGCCCGGGATCAAACCGGGTCTAAAATAGTAGTAATAATGTCAAAATACCCTCTCAAAGGGTGCCCAAACTATACTCGGGTCTAAATTAGTGATAAAAGTCTCAATAACCCTCTCAAAGGGTGCCCAGAGCGTATTCGGGTCTAAATCAGTAAGAAATCACATCTAGTGCTTAGCCAAGCCAAGCCTAGTATCAGTAGGTAATCAAGTAATCAAATCATCGTAATATCCTCTCTACTCTGAGAGATTTCATAAAAGCCAGTTTCAAAACCCTTTCGAAGTCACATTACCAAAAATGGGCCCTCGGGGCCATGAAAGGTTTAGCAAATCATCTACAGTAGGCCCAAAGCCATAACTAAAGTAAAACATGCTGGGAAAAACCTTTTTCATGTAAGATATGTTCGCAAATAATAAGGTAGCCCAAAATGTATCACAAACATTCCTATTTGCCCTTGACAGGATCAACAGCTCTACAACAGATAATAACAAGCCTAAAAGGATATGTCTATGTCTGGGACTCACGGACATTCCCAAATAACCCACCATCTATGTTCCAGAGGCATACAAGGCCACATAGGACCACAAGGGTAATATTCAATGCTTACACGAGTCCTACAATCAACGTATGAAATAAACTGACAGAAAAGACGAACAAAAGCTGGGGTACTAACCTATAATAACCTATCCAATGATACTAATTAATGCAGTTATAGCCTAAATACACAGAGTCTAGATAGGGAAAGCCATGACATACCTGTCGTCCAAGGACTAGCTGCAGTGATGATGTAATCCAAGCTCGAACTGCTCCGAGAATCTCCAATTCGTGAAAATACTATCAACACAATAATCTACATATTAATACGAGACTAACGATACCCATAATGCTATATACACAACCAGGTCGAAATCCGGGTCACAAATGGGCTAGTAGGACTCGCAACCCGAAGCCTGAAATGAAAAACACCACGTGTTCCTAACATTCCAGGGGGAACATTCTAAAAATTAGAGCGAAAACAAAAAATAATTGAGGCTCAAAACAGCCCACAAATCAAGGAATTTGAAGAATGAAATTCATGGAAAAAATAGAAAAAATAACAAAAGAACTTACCTTATTTAGAAGCCGGCAAACGCTCAAGATTTAGCAAATATTAACCCCCCAAGATGTACGGAATTATCAAGGTGAGTAATGTAGGTTTGGGTTCATCATCCATGGAGAATTCAGAATTTAAAGAGAGGGTTTACTGGATTTATGAGTCCACAAACGAGCAAGGATCGACAAAATATTATCCTCCAAGTAGTTGGGATAAACAATGGTTATATGGAGGTTTTTTGGAGCTATTTTAATGGAGAATATCGTTTTTGGGTTTTTAGAAATGAAGGGGAAGAGAGGGCTGGCCAGCTATTTAAGTTGCCAGCGCCCAGGGGCCAGGGCAGCCAAGGTGCACCTGGGCGGCCAGGGTGCAGGCACACCAGGGAACAGGTGGCCAGGGCGCTGAGGTGCAGAGGGCACCGGCACACCAGGGCGCTGAGGCGCACACTTCTGCCCACACCAACAACCAACAAAAAACTAAGGCAAAATTTTATACGATGGACCCCCGGAAATGCATCCGGGGTCGTGCGAAAACAAACGAACTAAGTTATTCAACTAGAAATGGCATTCCAGATAGAATGGAATTGATGAAAATACCATCAGAGGTCGATTTAACAAAAAGTAGGCCCCACGCCAAAAATTAACGTTTAGCCAACTATTCCCAAAATGGAACCCAAGGGACAAAATCAAGTCCGGAAGCCTCGGGACCAGAACTAATGGTCCCTCTAGCATAAACTCGACATTCTGGAGCTAACAGCGCTGATGAAATTTTCATTTGAGGTTGTCTTCTCCAAATGTTGACCAAAACCAAGCAAGCCCAATTGGCCTGAAAACACAAAACGAAAGAGAATTCCAAGATGAATAGCTCCCAGATCCTGACCAAAGGTCCCACTAGACCAAGGTCCATGCTCCAGAGTTAATGAAACTGTCAGAGTTTGATCCAAGAATGTTCACCAAGAATGTTGACTGAAGTCAACGATTTCAAAATAATAAAGCTCTAAAATGAGGAATGGCCAAAAAGGCCAAATAAATAGCCCGGGCACCGAACTACCAGTCCCAGCAAGCCATAAATGACTTAGGGCCTCTACAAGCAATCTTTAACGGTATAAGAAAGGAAAAATGTGTAAATGACCAGAAGGGTCATTACATCATCCACTACTAAAAAGACTTTAATCCCCAAAAGTTAAATAAGAAGGAAAGACTAGAGATTTCAGAACAGCAAATACAAGCCCGCACTACTCTCTCGGAAAAATTGAGTAGCCTCCTTGACCGGACGACACCCAAAAGAACAGAACCAACGAACACAACCAAGCCTAAAACTCATTACTATCAAAGCCAGAATCCTAACTCAAACTCCAAAACACCAAGGGTCTACCAAACCGAACTGAACCTCAAGAATCTCAACCGGTAAGCACCGACACAACACCGAAAGCAGGGAACTAAGGCGATCAACACACAGAGCTCGAAACATCAAAACTACAACCAAGTTTACCAGATAAGCCATCAACCTAAAATTCCAACTCATGAACCGCTGATTCGCAAAACCCTTTTATTCTAAACTGAATCCTTTTGCACCACAAACAGGAAGCTTCACATAAGTTGAACACTCAAACCACCCTCAAGATATCAACTGACGCACCCGAGATCCATAGGTCCTGCTTATACTCTACCACGAATGAAGTCACCTTTTTGCTCAAACTCATTCCAAGCCAAGCTATAGTCTACTAGCCTTTGCCATAAAAGATAACAATTCAAAACATATCCTCAAAAACTAGAGTTACCTGCGCTGACTGACCATCAACCAATGAACAAACACTTTTTCTAACATCAAACTCGATAACTGAACCCAACTGAACAACCTATCTAAACTTGACTGAAATTTGCATACCAGAGTTAGAAAAGGCATTTATAAACACCCTGTGTTGATGGATCAACTTCTAAACTGTAGAATGAACCCAAGCTTGCTGAACCGTGCAAAGTCTGAATCAATTGAAAGCAAATAAACTAGGGAAACCTGACCAACAGACCCAAACCAAAACCAAGCATCTGCAAGGAGGCTGGTAAGCCTACCATAAAGCCTGTAATCATCAGCTAAGCTCCCAACTCTAAGAAACACTGCTACTACTCCCAATACTCGAACACCATTCGAATTTGACATCACCTTACTAACCCCACCTTGGAAAGAAGTCCAACGTTCCATAAATATCAAGTAAAACACCCTATAGGCAAAGGAAAGGTGTATGAAGTCCAAGGTCACCATCTAGCTGTAGAAATTTTGCATAACCCATCAACTCATCCCTTTGGATAAAATCGACCACTCTACTACTTTAGTACATAAACCAACCATCCTGAAGCATACCTCATACCAAACTTCTAGTCCATACTGGTAGAGTCTAACCAATGCTGGAACCTCATATAAAAGACAACCGCGAAAGAATCAACTAAACAAGCTTTCAAACTCTCAACAAAAGAATGGTGACCACTGGTCTCTAAGTATCCTTATAACTTGAAAATAGCCTCGCTAGCCTCAACCCGCGCAACTTGATCACATACAGCATACGCCACCGCTGGATCTAAAACTTACACTGCTGAGTTTGTTCAACCCTAGTGGAAGGAACCTCATACTAACTGGAATACCGCTGATATCAGTAATGTCCAGCCTAAGTCAAAGGTTAGCCACGGACTAAGTGTCCTAGGCCAACTGTCACCCATAACGGAAAAAGGGTAAGCTATGTTGTCCGAACTCAATGCCTTCCAAGCCAAGAAGATGCAACCAAAAGAACAAACCATGAACCATCTGGAATAGTTTGCTAGCCCATGCTTTTTGAAACCCAATCTTGATTTACTAACCACCACCTCTGCCGAACCCATATGCTGCAAATGAACCCATAGGACCCGAAGCCTACTAGGCTTAAATATGATAGTTGCCAGAACCACAGCTGCTACTAAAATCTCAAACCAATAGAAGGAAAAACCACTGCAATCTGTAGTCGGTCAAATCAAGTCACCAACCCACAACCCAAAGAAATCTCTTAGTCGTCACCCCTGTCAGCTATTAGAACACAAAAGCATGAACAAAGAGTCATCTCCCTCCTTTTCCAACTAAGCAAACCCTTTCTTAGCATATACCGAACCTAGAAACTGCTTCTCAAATCAAATTTGGTGCCATATCTTTAGCTCTCATACTTACATTGTCAAAACTCAACAAGGCAGGAGAAAATGGGTCAGATGCCTGACTCACCAATATGCTATGAATATAACTCAACCACGAGGCTATAGTTAACACGTAGTCAAAAATGCTAAAGCCAAACTCAATCACAATACTAAATTAAAAGCTCAACCAGAGGGCTACGATCAAAATTCATTCCAACTGGAATCAGGGAAATAATAAGACAACCCAACCGGAAAAGAAACTGAAGGAGACTGTAGGAACAACCCACATACCCCCCAACCTCCTAAACTAACTAAATAAAGAGGGTCGATTCTAATCACCCAAAAAAAACCATCTATGCACGCTAGCATAACCAACACCTTCCACTCAAAACAAGAGCTCAAACTCTGACACAACTATCGATATTACTAAACCAACACAAGTACTTCTAGAAAATGATAGATAATAGCCTAGGCAACAACTTTCTAAGACCGCTATACAAGGAAGGCTTAATACAAGTCTAGAACCACAATGAAACTAGGGAACAAACCCAACCAAAAATGAGACTAACAAGAACTACCCACGAGCTACAAATCCGGCACCTCACAAGTATAACTCACCCCATTTACTACTAAGGAATAAACTACCAAGAAAACAATGCATAAGTCAAAGATAGAAGGAATAGAATCACAAGTAGCAGGTAAACATATAAGCAAATAAATGATAGAAGGAATAGAATCGCAACGCGAGCAGGACTATCACAAGTCAAAGATAGAAAAAGCCTTACCTGGAGAAACTATATTAGTAACCTCTACCTATAGCCCACCAGGAAGGGCTTCAAACTGACAGGATCTAACTCTATACTGAGTAGTCAAAGCTGTTGGCGCAACCATCCCTCTCCGGGGATAATCTTTAGAAAAGTAACCAAGTACTCCACATTCATAACAACCAGGCTGACCGGGATACGTAAGCGTGGGGCACTTCCTAATAGAGTTCCCATGCTTACTACACCAGCAACAACTCCTACCAGAACCACTAGCCCGAAAGCCTTCTCAAACCACCTGGGGACCACCCCTACTACCATGTACTCCACCTCTAGCTGGTGGTACTGAAGCCCTGGGAGATAACATCTGCTGACCCTGCTGACTGGAAGGTGGGATCATGGGACAATCCCTAGGAAAGCGTCCACGACCACCACTCTAAAAATAACTCCCACCGGGTACATACAGGTGAGGAGATCGCACTGAACCTGATCGGCCACCATGGCCTACACAACCTGAAAGTGAACCTTGAGGAATCTTACCCATACCATGTCCTCCAAGCTCAATATGCCCGGTACCACCATTCTCTGAAACCTGCAGAGCAACTGAAACTGCCCTGGCAGGCAAGAAGAAATGGAACCTCTCTGGTAGAGAATCCCCTACCTCGAGTCTGAGAACCTCGAAAATTATCCTGGCAATGACGTTTCATAGAACCACCTCCATAATTCTCACGACATAAACCCTTGATAGCCCAAGCATGATCCACTACCTGAAGAAAGGTAGTCCCAACTGTAATCAAGTGCTCAATCGCCAAATGGAGCGGCGAAATCAAACCTCCAACAAAGCTCTAAACCCTATCAAACTCAGAAGGTACAGTCCTAGCAGTACGCCTAACCATCTCATGAAATCTCGCCTCATAGTCCAACATTGACATACAACCCTTCTGAAGAACTGGAAGCTCAACCCTAACTGAACCACCGCACATGGGATCGGGTATTGAAATGCCCACCGAAGGACTCAAAGTCCTAGCCACATTGTCCTGAACAGTTGGGGTGGCTATAAATCTAATCGGAGGCTGGGCTGGCCCCACACCCCTTGTCAGATGTGGTAAACTCTCACTCAAAATTCTTAGCACTAACGTAAGCACTGAACCAACAGGCACAGAATCCTCGACACCAACTGTTGTCAAACTCATCTTAGGCATCTGAGAAGGAATGAAACAACCAAAAATTTTAGAAGAAAATAGAGCCAGGAACGCACGATAAGGAGCCAAGAATATTGAACTTTTCCTAATAATGCCCTGTAGCCTCTCACAGATAGAATAAAGACGTCATTATATAGATCCACGAGACTCTACTTAGACACTTGCTTCTGTACCACGACACCGGTGAACCTAGATATCTGATACCAAGAAGTCACGACCCGATTTCTCAGGTCATGATGGCACCTATAACCCCCCGGTAGGCGAACTAATTCCCGTAGCCCGAAATGGTTAGTAATGGGCTACTAGATAACAAATATGCACAATAAACAGAAATAAGCAAAAGCAGAATATAAAGATAAGGACAAAGCAGAAGCAACAACCTGAATATATACTTAAAGATACTACACCAACCCAAAGACTTGGTATCGATAGTACAGAAGCTTCTAATAGAGTACAAGTTCTAGAAGTAACAAAACGATAAGTACAGTTGTCTCCGAATATACCAAGAGTAACAGTACAAAAGATGAGATGTGGTCAAGCCCCCAACTGTCAGGCGCTCACCCTAGTCTCGAACATCCAAAAGTTGCACGAGTCTCTAATGTATTCAACGGAAAAACCTTAACTAATATTTACACCAGAAAGATGCACAAGTGTAGTATGAGCACTAATTGCTAAGCAATGGGTACCCAGTAGACCTCATTAGCCGACTGAGTGCATATAGGATATAAAAACAGTAATACAGCAAATAGCAAGAAAATAGTCACGGAAGCAATAAAGAAAGCACATAGAATAAACAACAAAGAGTTGCAAGCATACAATGATAGCACAAAAGATGTACATAACACAGAAACACAGGTGTAAGAAAGGAGAACGCACCTGAAATCCTTCCAACAATAGTATATAAATAAAGAGAGAGAGCAAGTGTTTAGAACATGGTAGTATACTGGTAACCTCAAGTAAAGAAGAAAAGAATGAAAACAATCTGACATAATCAACTAGAAGCCATATAAATAACGAAAGCATACTAAAACACCAACTCTAAAGATAAGAATGAATCGGCATCAACCTCAAAATTTCAAACCTAGAATGGAATACTAAGCCACCAGCACTAAGAACTACTACTCAAATAAAAAAAAGAATAGAACTGGAAACCCACAATCCATTCCGAAGACCGCACAATAGTGCCTCAATAAAATAGTACTCACTAGCAACCCATCCCCCCGATAATCAAAGTCCACAATCGGAGCCTCAAAAGGCTAACAATACTAAACCACCAAGAATCGAGTACCAAGACAACCTTTATATAAAGAAAGGAGTAAATATAATCTACCTACAGTCCCAAGGCCACCCATACAATCGAGGAACGCAATCAAGTGAAAACAAACCCTCTGGTTGCCCATACAACCGGAGCGTACACTGAACACACAGCAAACAAGGGTGGAATCTGAGTGAAATATGCATGATGATGATGATGATGTGAAATTAACCGGTATGGTCCCAATCAGGTACCTCAATGGCCCATATAGAGGTAGGACCCATAAAAGGACTCTACCCGTGTACCTCTCTTATGATGTACACCCCTCATCTGGAACACGCAGCCCAAGGCCCCAGGTCCATGGAGGTCTAGTCGCCGACCACATACATCGCCCCACAATCTCAAATAGTAGCTCCAACTCGAAACCTTATAGTATATACCCAAGATCAAACCGGGTCTAATACAGTAGTAATAATCTCAAAATTCTCTCTCAAAGGGTGCCCAAAGTATACTCGGGTCTAAATCAGTGATAAAAGTCTCAATAACCCTGTCAAAGGGTGCCCAGAGCTTATCCGGGTCTAAATCAATAAGAAATTAGGTCTAGTTCTCTGCCCAATCAAGCCTTGTATCAGTAGGTAATCAAGTAATCAAATTATTGTAATATCTGCGCTACTCCAAAAGATTTCATAAAAGATAGTTTCAAGACCCTTTTGAACTCACATTACAAAAATGGCCCCTCGAGGCCATGCAATATTTAGAAAACCATCTATAGTAGGCCCAAAGCCAAAACCGAAGTAAAATATGCAGGGAAAAACCTTTTTCATGTATGATATGCTCACAAACAATAAGGTAGCCCAAAATGGCTCACAAATATTCGTATAGGCCTAGCACAGGCTCAATAGCTCTACAACAGATAATAACCACCCTAAAAAGATATCTCTATGTCCGGGACTCGCGGAAATTCCCAAATAACCCACCATCTATGTTCCAGAGGCATACAAGGCCACACAGGACCACAAGGGTAATATACAATGCTTACACGAGTACTACAATCAACATATAAAATAAACGGTCAGAAAATACGGACAAGGTCTGGGGTACCAACCTATAACAACCCACCCAAGGATACTAATTAATGCAGTTATAGCCTATATACGCAAAGTCTAGATATGAAAAGCCATAACCTACCTGTCGTTCGACGACTAGATGCATGGACTATGTAGTCCAAGCTCGAACTTCTCTGGGAAGCTGCAATTTGCAAAAACACTATCAACACAATAATCTACTCATTAATACGGGACTAACGATACCCATAATTCTATATACATAACTGGGTAAAAATTTAGGTCACAAATGGGCCCGTGGGCCTCGTAACTCAAAGTTAGAAATGAAAAACACCACGGTGTTCCCCACATTCTCAGGAGAACATGCTCAATATTTGAGTGGAAACAGACAACAATTGGGAATCAAAACAGCTCACAAATCAAGTAATTTAAAGAATGAAATTCATGGAAGAAATCGAAAAAATAACGAAAGAACTTACCCGATTTAAAACCCAACAAACGCTCAAGATTCAGAAAATATTAACCCCCAAGTTGTTGGGAATAATCAAGGTGAGTTATGGAGGTTTTGGGTTCATCATCCATGGAGAATTCGGAATTTAAAGGAGAGTTTACCGGATTTAGGTGTCAACAAACGAGCAAGGATCGACAAAATATTATCCTCCAAGTAGCTGGATGAACAATAGTGATATGGAGGTTTTTGGGAGCTATTTTAAAGGAGAATATCGTTTTTGGGTTTTTAGAAATGAAGGGGAAGAGAGGGCTGGCCAGCTATTTAAGCTGCCAGCGCCCAGGGGCGAGGGCGGCCCAGGCGCACGCGGCCCAGGAGCACTGGGGGGGACAGGGTGCAAGCGCACCAGGGCACAGGAGGCCAGGGCGGCAAGAGCGCTGAGGCGCAGGGGGCATAGGTGCACCAGGGAGCTGAGGTGCACACTTCTTCCCACACCAGCAACCAACAATCAACCTAAGGCAAACTTTTATGCGATGGACCCTCGGTAACTCATTTGGGGTCACGCGAACACAAATGAATTGAGCTATTCGACTAGAAATGGCATTCTAGATCCAACAAAATCAACAAAAATATCATTGAACGTTAATTTTGAAAAATGGGCCCCACACCCAAAATCAACCTTTAGCCAACTATTCCTAAAACGGAACCCAAGGGCCAAAATCTAGTCTAGAAGCCTCGGGACTAGAACCAATGGTCCTTCTAGCCTAAACTCAACATTCTGGAGCTAACGGGACTGACGGAATTTTCATCCGAGGCCATATTCTCCAAATGTTGACCAAAGTCAACCAAGCAAGCCTAACTGGCCTGAAAACACAAAACGATAGAGAATTCCTAGCTGAAAAGCTCTCGGATCCCGACCAAAGGTCCCACTAGACCAAAGTCAATGCTCCAGAGCTAATGAAACTATCGGTATTCGATTCTGAGAATGTTCACCAACAATGTTGACTGAAGTCAATGATTTTAAAACAAGGAACGGCGGGCATCGAACTACCGGTCCAACAAGCCATAAATGACTTGGGGCCGCTACAAGCAAGCTATAACGGTATAAGAAAGGCAAAAATGTGTAAATGACCAGAAGAGTCATTATAATAAGCCCTATTCATGGCTCATGGTCCCATCCACGGCCCCTGGACCTGGTCTGTGATTCTTGGAAAATGTAAAAAATCCAGACATTCTAAGTTTAAAAGATGGTTCAAATTCTGGAGTGTTATAATATCTCCCCCTTATGATCATTTGTCCTAAAATGAAGATTAAATAAGCTGAGTTTATATGGAAAGAGCTACAATCCCAACCAATAGGACATCAAAACTAATGTATAGGCACAGTGACTAAGTTCTAACTTGAAAACACAACTGAACTAACTTCGTAAAATATGAATGCATGCTAGGATAATAAGGAAAGCTCATGTAATCGAGTTGAAGGGACATACTAAGTAGGAAACTATTACCTCAAGATGAAACTTGATGTGAAGGAAGAGATAAAGGTTCTTGGTCTTCATGGTTGCTTCTTCATCCTGAGTAGCTCCCTCAACTGACTGGTTCCTCGAAAGAACTTTTACTGAAGCGACTTCCTTGTTCCTTTACCTTTGAATCTGATGATCAAGGATCTCTACTGGGACTTCTTCATAAGTGAGTCTATCCTTTTACACTCATATTCTTTAATGGCACAACTAACCTTGGATCACCAACACACTTCTTCAATAATATAACATGGAAAACCGGATGAACCGCTCCTAGATCGGCTGTCAACTCTAACTAATGATCCATATTACCAAATCTCTTCAAAATTCTATAGGCCATATATAGGGGACTAAGCTTCCCCTTCTTACCAAATCTCATCACACCCTTTATGGGTGACACCTTCAAGAACACCCAATCATCCACCTCAAACTCCAGGTCTGATCTTCTCACATCTGTATAATATTTATATCAACTATGAGCAATTTTCAAACTCTCCTTAATAAGTTGAACCTTTTTCATAGTCTCATGAACAAAATATATGCCTATCAAGACCACCTCACCTACCTCAAACCCACCAATAGGTGATCTACACTGCTGCCAATAAAGTCCCTTATAGGGAGCCATCTGAATATTAGAATGAAAGTTGTTGTAGGCAAACTCAATAAGAGGTAGGTGATCATATTAATTACCTTTAGAGTCAATCACACAAACACTCAACATGTCCTCTAAAGTCTGAATGGTACGCTCTGCCTGACCATTTGTATGCGGGTGAAAAGCTGTGCTAAAATTAACTTTTATACCAAGACCCTTCTAAATCAATCTCAAGAACTGCGATGTAAACTGAGTACCCCTATCTGAGATTATCGAAAAGGGAACCCCATGCAAGCTTACTATCTTATGAATGTACAGTCTGGCACAATCCTCTACTGAATCAGTAGTCTTGACTACCAAAAAGTGGGCTGACTTAGTCATCCTATCTACAATCACCCAAATTGAATAATGCAGCCTGCGAGTGTGAGGTAAGACTGTAATAAAGTCTATGTTGATTACTTCCCACTTCCATGTAGGAAGGTAAATATCTTGAGTCATACCACTATGTCGCTGGTGTTCTACCTTCACTTGCTGACAATTGGGACACTTAGCCACAAAATCTGTAATGTCCCTCTTCATGCCATTCCACCAATAGACTTCTTGTAGTTCACGGTACATCTTGGTGGCACCGGGGTTGATGCAATACCTGGAGCTATGAGCCTCTATCAAAATCCATTGTCTTAACCCATCTACATTAGAAACACATAACCAACACTGATATCAAAGCACACTATCTCCCCCTTGGCTGAAAACCTCTACTCTCTGTTGATGGACTGCACCCTTCAACAGATGCAAGATAGGATCACTTTCTTGCCTGTCCTTCACCTCAACTACCAATAAAGATTCAAACTCATTCTGAACAATAACACCACCATCCATTGAATCTGTAAGGTGAACTCCTAATCGATCAAGCCTATAAACATCCTTACCCAATTTCTTCTTTCCTTCCTCAAGCTGTGACACACTACCCATGGACAACCTACTAAGTGCATCAGCCACAACATTGGCCTTACCCAGATGGTAAAACACACTCATATCAAAGCCCTTAAGAAGATCAAGCCACCTTCTCGGACAAAGATTCAGTTCTTTTTTAGGGAACACATATTGAAGGCTCTTATGGTCAGTAAACACATCCACATGGACACCATACATGTAGTGTCTCCAAATATTCAAAGCAAAAACCACTGATGCTAACTCAAGATCATGACTCGGGTAGTTCTTCTCAAGAATTTTAAGTTGTCTAGAGGCATAAGCAAATAACTTACCATGCTAATCAAAACACAACCCAAACCAACCCTAGATGCATCACAATACAGAACAAATCCATCTAGTCCCTCTAGTAGAGCAAAAACTGGAGTTGTGGTCAACCTAGTCTTCAACTCCCGGAAGTTCTTTTCATACTCATGAGACCACTGGAACTTAACCTTTTCGTGAGTCAACTCGGTCAAAGGGGAAACTATGGATGAAAACCCTTTAACAAATCTCCTTTAGTAACCAGCCAAACCTAAAAAGTTCCTAATGTCAGTCGGGAAAGTGGGTCTAGGCCAGTTCTTAACTGCCTCTATCTTCTGTTAATCTACTCGAATGCCTTTTCTAGACATAACATGACCTAGAAAAGCAATAGACTGCATCGAAAATTCGCACTTGATGAACTTAGAAAATAACTGACGATCCTTGAGAGTTTGCAACACAACCCTCAAATGGTATGCATGCTCCTCCTCACTCCAAGAGTAGATAAGAATATCATCTATAAAGACAATAACAAACATATCTAAATACTCTTGAATACCTTGTTCATCAAATCCATGATGGCTGCAGGAGCATTCATTAGTCCAAAAGACATAACAACAAATTCATATTAACCATATTGAGTTCTGAAGGATGTATATCACACTCTCTAACTCTGAGCAGATGATAACCGTATCTGAGGTCGATTTTGGAGAAGTAACTAGCACTCTCAAGTTGGTTGAACAAGTAATCAATCCTAGGAATGGAATACTTATTTTTGATTGTGACCTTGTTCAACTGACAGTAGTCAATGCACATTATGAGAAAACCATCCTTCTTATGCATGAAGAAAACTGGAGCACCCCATGGAGAGATGTTAGGCCTGATAAAACCCTTGTCTAAAAGGTATTTTAACTGCTTCTTTAGTTCTTTAAGCTCTGCTGGAGCCATTCTTTAGGGAGGAATTGATATAGGCTGCATATCTGAGAGAAGGTCTATCCTAAAGTAAATCATCAACATGGGAAGCACTTCGAGCAGATCCTCAAGAAAGACTTCAAGAAACTTGTTTACTATAGGAACTGATTGGAGAGATGGGGTTTTGGAATCCTAATCCATAACATAAACTATATGATAGACATACCCCTTAAAAATAATCATCCTAGCCTTGAGATAAGATATGAAATGACTCTTGGAGGATAGAGGACTACCCTGCCACTCTAAGACAGGCTCGTTAGGAAACTTAAAGCTGACTATTCTGGTGCGGTAATCAATAGAAGCATAACATGCATGTAACCGATCCGTACCAACAATAAAGTCAAAATAAGTCATCTCTAACTCTACTAGGTCGGCTGAGGTAACTCTATGAAGGACTGACTTAGGACAATTCGTGTAAGTTCTCTTGGCTAGGATTGACTCACCAACAGGAGTGGAGACATAAATGGGTTCTAGGAGTTGTTCAGAACTGACTTCAAACTTGCACCCAACAGAAAGGGTTAGAAATGACAATGAAGCTTCAGGGTCTAACAAAGCATAAACATCAAAGGAGAAAACTCATAACATACCAGTTACTATATCAGGTGAGTCCTCCATTTCTTGGAGAGATGACATTGCATAGAGACGGTTCTGGCGATGACCACCACCTGTGCCAGAAGTGGTGCCCTACTGATCTATGCAACCTACGTGAGCTGATGAAGTTGTACCCTGAGCCTTGCCACCTACACTGCCCTGCTTGGCTGAGGGATAATCCCTAATTCTATGCCCTAGCTTTCCACATCTAAAACACCCCTATGAGGTAAGGCGACACTCTACTGGGTGACTTTCACCACATTTGTTGCAAATAGAGTAGGGAGTCCCCTTTGCAACACTCCCCTGAGAATGAGGGCCTGATGCCCTACCTGCCTGATCATTCCTAGGTCTGGACCCCTGAGTAGGAGCACTAGTTGATGATAGCGCAGGTCCTGATGACCTCTTATGAAATGAAGACCGGTGTCCACCTCTGGACCAGTGATGACTGAAACCCAAATTTTCTGTTCTTGCCCTCTTATTTTCCCTTGCCATCTTTTTTAGTTTATATTTATTAATCTATTGAGCATGTCTCATGAGCCTAGAGGTATTTATATCCCCTAAAAGCATAGTGGTCCTTCACTCCTTCTTCACCAAGTTGGATACCCCATAAACATACTTACTAATCTGGGCCCTTGGGCCGGCCACCATAGAAGGAGCATACCTAGAAAGCTGAGTGAACTTCAGCCCATACTTTTGGACTGACATCCATCCATGCCTCAAATTCATAAACTCTTTAGCCTTAGCCTCTCTCAACTCCCTTAGGAAGAACCTATCCAAAAAATTCTTAATAAAACACTCACAAGTCACAGGGGTTGTATTCTTTCCCCTTCTTTCCTTCCACTGAGTGTACCAAATCTGAGCCACATCCTTGAGCTGATAGGAAGCTAGATCAACAATGTCAGAACCCATCACTTGCATCACCTCCAAGAACTTCTTCACCTCATCTATGAAATTCTTTGGATCCTCACAAACCTTGGACCCCAAAAACTCTGGCAGTTTCATACGAACGAAGTCTTGAACGCTGGCAGCAGCTGTCATACCATTTTGGTTAATAGGAACATGTACCTATTGGTTATCCTGATTGGTAATCGCCTAGGCTAAAATCCAAATAACATTTTTGAACTCCGCATTAGTGACCTTGTGATCTAGAACTTGAAGATTAACATTTCACGAATTGGCTCTACGAGGAGGCATGATCAGAAATGCATAAGAATCAATTAGAGAGGAGAAATAAAGTTAAACTCTATCGCACGATATCGAACATGAAAGAAGTGAAGTTTTTCCTAAAACATCTCATAGCCTCCCCATCATAAGTGTGGAGTGCTTCACACCCATGAAAGAGACTCTACTTAATGTGGCTTTCAAACATCCTAGAAATCTTGATCCTGATGATCTGATAACAAGTTTGTCACGCCACGAGACTACCTCCTAGATGTAACACAGGACCTAGGATCACAACTGACCCCAAGCTAACCCTTAGTCTTAGCATGACTTAAACATAATAAGGACAATCATAGTGGAAGCATAAATAGCAGAATTAGGCAATCCAACTAAACATAAGATAATGGTCAAAGAATAATGAAATCTAAAACATCAAATGCTGACTTTCTAGCTATTCTTGAAAAGCCTCTAAGAGGATGTTTGGAGATTGGCTTTTTTTAAGTGACTTATAAGCTAAAAGCTAAAAGCCAAATGTAGGTAGCAACCAACTTTTGGCTTTTAGCTTTTTTTTGTACTTTTTAAGCCTAAAGTAAGCACTTTTTGTCTTTGCCAAACACCTCCAAAAAATAAAAAAGTACTTAAAAGCCAAAAGCACTTAAAAATAAGCCGATCCAAGCACCCTCTAAAACTGACATAATGAGTTGCATTGATAAGACCCCAGCTAACTCTAAGTACTGAATGAAAGGAGTCTACTAGCTAAGAATCATACTAGTCCTTGAAAGATCAGGACTCACCAACTCTGCCTGGAAATGCTGCTAGGTCTAGCCACGAGTCTTAGAACGAATGCCTCAATCTGCATCATTAAAGGATGCAACACAAAGACGTATGCGATCAGTACTATGGAATTTATTTAGCATGTGAAAGATACATTAATCCTAATAAAACATACTTAAAGCTGAAATCATATGATCAAAGTAAAATCAATAATATAATGACTCAATGCAATATCATAAGCTAAAAGCATAGTCATAATCATAAGTCATAACTGGTAAGTCTGAAATCATAAAGCAAAGAGTCAAATACATTTCAAGCTTTAACCCATTTTTGTGGGAGATTCTTATAGCCGACATTGACCATGTGAGCTACATGGAATCCAGTGTGCTACCCTACACCAAAAAAGGTTGTCCTAACTAGCCAAGGTTAGAACCATATACTAAGGATCCTGTAATAAGCCACCGAGGGCAACCTATGGTGGTAACCTAGTTCTGGAATTAAGGGTACGCTAAACCCAGTCCAACTAGGTGCTAAATACTACTCCTAAAATATGCATATAGCTCATATATAACTTGATACATATCTAATGCCAAAATTGTTCATAGCTTAGGTAGACATATCTAGATGTCATAACCTTTCATAAAGCAATAGGACATATCTAATGTCAAAATGACTTGTATAGGATATGGACATATATAATGTCATGCTATTCATAAATTCAGGATTCTTAAACACATAGCATGGTCGTAGTTCAAATTATACTTTTTACTAAAACTCATAATTTGAAGATCTAGGCATGAAATTTTAAAAATACTTGAGGACATGTTATCTAAACATGCCAATTTTACTTTAAACCATGCAATAGGAGGAAACTCATGCTAGAAATCATTCTCAATTCATGGTCTTTTGAAATACTTGAGGATTCTCATATAAAATCAGGTGTAATAGATGATAAAGCATACTTTAATATAAATAAATCAATTTCATAAGAGAAAGCATACTTTAATATAAATAAATCAATTTCATAAGAGAAAGCATATTTGGTTAAGAACCTAATTCCCAATTTCATAAAATCCAAGTGAAATCATAGATTTTTGGCATAAGGGCGAAAGGAACACCTTATTGAATACCCACATACCTGAAACCAAGCCTTTCTTAGCCAAAATCTGAAGATGGAGACTTAGAGATGAAACCCTAGACCTTGGAGCTTAAGAGAAGAATCCTTTTCTTTCTTTTGGAACTAGAATTTAGAGAATGAATAAAGAACTAGATAAATGGGACTAAAACTCCTTTAGTTTGACCTAAAACAACTTAACTTAGGAGTTAAAGGAGTGGGAATTTACAAAAATACCCCTAGAAAATAAGATGAAAAAACTGCTAAGGGAACTCACCTTCAGGTTCAATGGACCCCATCTACGGCCCATAGATGGAACCACGGCTCGTGGTTTGTTGTCGTGGTTATTGAGAAAAAATGATAGGGTGCGGGTCTGATATCCATGGACTGGTTTCATGGACCGTGGAACCATCCACAGTTTGTAGAACCTGTCTGTGGTTCCTAAGGGAATTGATAACCCTCAATCTGATTTTCACGAGGGTCAATCATGAACCGTGGTCCCATCCATGACCCGTGAAACCTGGTCGTAGTTTTAGACATGAGGAGGGGTATGCTAAACTGACTCCACAAGACCTGCCCATGGCTCGTGGTCCCATTCATCGCCTGTGGACCTAGTTCATGATTCCTGGAAAAAGCAGAAAATCCAAAAATTCTAAGTTTAAAAGTTGGTTTAATTTTTGGGGTGTTACAAGGAACCTATTTCTATTCTTGATAGAGATATCCATAAATTAAGGACTAAGGAGATTGTATCCCTGAAGGCCCAGTGGAAGAACCGTCCTATTAAGCAGGCCACTTGGGAGACCTAAGTGGATATGTGCAACAAGTATCCGCATATTTTCACTGATTCAGGTAACTCCTTGTTTTCCCCTTTCTTTTTTGTTGCCATTAAGGGAAGAAAGTGTAACACTCCAGGTATTGTGCTTGTCCTTTGTCCTGTGTTGCAAGCTTACGTGCCTAAATTTTATAGTTTTATTATTATGTTGCACGTGTTTTAAAAATATTTGATTTAAATTGGAATTTGGAAAATACATATATATTAATTTATTATTTTCCTAAAATATTTTAAATATTGATGAAACAATTATTTATTTATGATATATTTGGGTATATATTTATTTTGATTGATTTTTATAATTTATTTTAATGGAGATAGTAAGTCTAGATATGTTGAAAAAGTATTATTATATGAGGTAAAATTTATTCGAAATAGTTTTCTATTAATTATAATATATTCAAAATTTATATGTGTTTTATCATGAACCTATGCAATATTCGAGTACATACATAATATGGATCTCATCAAACAATAATTAAATGAGGAGAGGTATGATGTTAACACACCACCTCCACATGGCGCTAGGGAATGAAGGAAGCAACATTAATTCATTAAATGTTAGTCACCACTTTAGTCTGTTTTAAAATCTTATCACATTTTATTAATTATTTAATTGGTAATTATGAAGCCTTCCACATTTTAAGTTTGCGGTTGTCTATATATTTAATTTTTAACTACATCAATAATGTTCATTAATAGTTCTTACTGGAAAATAAAGAAGAGAAGCAAGTTGTACTACTACTACTACACACACACACATATATATATATATTGTCACTACTCAATTTCTTAGGTCATGATACGACTCAATTTCTTAGGTCATGATGACACCTACAACCCCCCTCCCCCAGTAGGCAAACCATTTCTCGTAGCTCAAAATGGTTAGTAATGGGCTACTACCTAAACCAACACGCACAATAAACAGAAGTAAGCGAAAGCATATATGAAATAGAACAATGCGGAAGCAAACAACCTAAATAAATACAAAAAGAAAAGTACACCAACCCAAAGGCCTGGTATCAAAAGTACAGGATCCTCTAATAGAATAGAAGTGCAAGAGATAACAAAACATAATAAAACTATCTCTGAATAAATAAAGAATAACAGTGCAAAAGATGAGAAGTAGTCAAGCTCTGGTCGGCAGGAGCTCACCCTAGTCTTTAATATTCAAAAGCTGTACAAAAATCCACGCGATCAATAATGAAGTCTCAAACTAGAAACTGCACCAAAAAGATGCAGAAGTGTAGCATGAACACCACTTGCTAAGCAACAGGTACCCAGTAGGCATCATCAGCCGACTGAGCGCATATAAGATATAAAAGCAGTAAATAGCAGATAGCAAAGAAGCAGTCATAGAAGAGGCAGAGAGAGTACATGGAAACTAGCATAAAGTCAATAAGAATACAAGCATGCTATGCTAGCCATAGAAGAGATATATATACCACAAAACACAAGTTAAGGAAAGGAAAATGCACCTGGGATCCTTGAAACAACAATATATATAAAGACAGGGTTCAAGAAGAAGGACGGTATACCAGTAACCTCAATAAAAAGGGAAGAAAGAAAAGGCAAGTAAACATACTCATGCTAGAAGCAATATAACTAACAAAATCATGCTAAACACACCCTCAAGAGAAGAATAGACAGAAATCAACCTCACAGATACAACCCTAGGACATGATAAGCTACACTACAAGAAACGAAAGCCACTAATCAACACCATGATAAAGGATAGAATTCGCTAATCCACAACTTCTCAGAAGGCCACATAATTAGTGCCTTAACAATATAGGACCCTCTAATCCATCAATGATCGAAAGTCAAAATAATTAGAATCTCAATAGGCTAGAAACCACTAATCCACCAATAACCGAAGGCCATAAAAAGCTCTATAATAAGATATATGTAATATAATCTACCTACAGTCCCAATGGGTGCCCATACACCCGAGTAACACAATCAAGTGAAAACAAACCCTTTGGCATCCCATACTACCTGAGCATACACTCAGCAAACAACAAACAAGGGTGGAATCCGAATACAATATGCATGATGATTTGATATGATGGAACTGGTGTGATAACAACCCCGTATGTACCTCCTCTGGTGCCGATAGGCACAGTAGGTAGGAACAATGAAAGGATGCCCCTCGAATACCTCAACTACACCATATAGCCCTCCTCCAAAACTCGCAACACATAGCCCCTAATTTGGATCGGCAAGGTCCATGGAGGTTCGTCAGCACATACTAAAACGCGAAATCTCAAATATAAATATCTTCCCTGAGTGTATCCTGGTCTAAAGCAGTGTTCAAAATCTCAAAGTACATTCCCGTAGTCTATTCGAGTCTAAATACGTGATCGTAGCCTCAAAACCCCTATAAAGGGTGCCCGGAGTGTGTCCGAGTCTAAATCAGAAATTAAAGTCTCAACAACCCTTATAAAGAGTAACCGGAGCGTATCTAGGTCTAAATATATAGTAAAAACATGTCTAGCACTATGGAATAGCCAAGCCTAGTATCAGTGTGAAAACTGACGATAAAATAATCATAATGTCTCCTTTACTCCAAGAAGATCCATAAAATCAGTTCCAAATTCCTTTTAAAATTATTTTATTGAAAACGGGCCCTCGGGGCCATGAAAAGTTTAGACAACCATTTATATTAGGCCCGTAGCCAAAACAATAGTAAAATGTGCAGAAAAATCCTTTGAATGAATGATATGCTCGCAAATAATAGATTAGCCCAGTGGGTCACAAATACCTTATCGGCCCTGCATAGGCACAATCAGCTTTACAACATAGATATCCATCGTACAGTAACATCATGATGTTCGGGACTCTAGGACATTCCCAAATATCCCACCACCTATGGTCCAAAGGCTTATACAAAGGTCACACGGGGCCACAAGGGTAATATTATATACTACAATGAGTACTACAAACAACATAAGAAATAAATCGGATAGAAGAGACGGACAAGGTCTGGGGTACCAACCTAGAATAACCAACCCAAGGATACTAATTAGTGCAATTATAGAATATATATGCAAAGTGTAGTATGGAGAATACCGTAAGTTACCTGTCGTCCGACGACTAACTGTTGGAATAGCGTCGTCCAAGATCGAACTAATTCGAGAAGTCCCAAATAGCGAGCACACTATCAACACAAGATACTACTCGTAAAGACAAAGCCAATGATACCCATAATGCTATAAAGATAGCTTGGTAAAAATCTGCGTCACAAGTGGGCTCGTGGGCCCCACAACCCCAAGCTGAAAACATAAAAATACTACGGTGTTCTCCACATTCCTTGGAGGGCATGCTCTAAAATCAAGCGGAAATGTACCAGCAAAGGGGATCAAAACAGCCCACAAATCAAGAATTTAAAGAATGAAAAAATGGAAGAGAATCAAAATTTAAAGAGTAAACATACCAGATTTAGAAGTCAACAAACGATCGAGAATCGACAATATAATTCCTCCAAGCTGTTGGGATGAACAAGGTGAATAAATGGAGGGTTTTGGGTTTTATTTCAATGGCGAATCGAGTTTGGGTGAAGGGGAAATGAAGAAGAAAAAGAGGGCAGGCTAGCCTTAAAAGCTGCCGTGTTAGGCGCTATGGCGGCCATGTCGGGAGCAGGCATGCTGGAGCCTGGCATAAAATAGGGGCACTGGCATGCTGAGGCAGGCGGGTTCGCAGGAGCGATGCCCAGATGCAGGCGCGGCCTAGGCGCATGATGCAGCGCCACAACAACAGTCAGCAACAACAACATCCTAGCCTAAGGAAGATTTTCACATGATGGACCCCGAGTAATGCATTTTTGTCCCATGAACACAAACGAGCTAAGCTATTCAACTAGAATAGGTATTTCAGACCCAATGAAATCGATGAAAATATCATCGGAGATTGATTTAATGAAAAATGTTCCCCGCATAAAAAATCAACCTTTAGGCCAACCAAAACAAAAACAGAACCTTCAGGCCAAAATCAAGTCTGAAAGCCTCGAGACCCAAACCAATGGTCCCACTAGCCTAAAAGTGACATTCCAGAGCTAATAGCATAGAAATTTTTTCCATCCGAGGCTCTCTTCTCCGAATGTTAACCAAAGTCAACCACACAAGCCCAACTTCCCTATAAACACAAAACAAGAGAGATTTCCAAGCTGAAAAGCTTTGGGATCCCAACCAAAGGTCAAACTAGACCAAAGTCCATGCTCCTGAGCTAACGGAACTGTCAGAATTCGATTTCGAGCACGATTTCTAAGAATATTAACTAAAGTTAATGATTTCCAAAGTTAAATCTCTAAAATAGGGAAACAACCATAAAGACCAAACAAACGACTCAAGCACCGAACCACCGATCCCAGTAAGCCATATATGACTTGAGGTCGCTACAGGCAAGATCTAATAGTAGAAAGAAGGCAAAAACGCGTGAATGACCAGAAGGGTCATTACATCATCCACTACTAAAAATGACTTTTGTCCATAAAAGTCAAGAAAGAAGGAAATACCAGAGACACAACAACTGCAGATACAAAGCCCGCATCACTCTCTCAAGAACCCAGGTAGCCTCCTCGACCAGACGGCACCCAACAGAGCTAAACCAAAGAAAAAACCACCATAAACTCCAACTCTCTACCACCCACCAGAAAACTAACCATTAAACTCAAAAAGGTTCCAAAGGTATAGCAACTGAACCGAACCTCAAGAAACTCAAATGAAAGACACCACCACTATACCGAAACCAAGAGAATTAAGGCAATCAACACACAAAACTTGAATCCTCAATACCACAAACAAGTTTACCCAGAAAGTCACCAACCAAACCTCTAACTCATGAACCCATTGATCCGCAAAACCCATTGTTCCTACTTAAATCCTTTGCACCAAATCCATGAATCTTCACAAGATTCAAACACTTGAGCCACTCTTGAAACATCAACAGACCCATCAGAGATCCATAGTTCCCGCTGTACTAAACCTCAAACAATGTCACCTTCAGACTCAAACTCTATCTAAGCCAAGGTCTAGTCCATCATCCTCTGACAACTGAAATACCAACCCAAAGCAAATCTTTGAACACTGTAGCACTCTACCCCGACTGACCATCAACCAACAGACGAATATCATTGCTAAGGTCAACCTCGTTACCTGAGCCCAACTATACCAACCATCGAAGCTTAACTTAAACATGCACACCAGGGATGGGAAAGACATGCAAGAACACCCTGTGTCAATGGAAAAATTTCCCAACTATCGAACAGATCAACCTCGCTAAACCATGCCAATTCTGAACTGGCTGAAAGTGAATGAACACGGGCAACCTGCCCAAGAAGACCCAAACCAGATCCAAATCTCTGGAAGGAGTGTTGTAGCCTACCACGAAGTCCGTAGCCATCAACTGAGCTCTAATCTCTAAGAAATAACATTGTTGCTCCAAATACTCAAACACCATTCGAATTTAAGATCACCTTACAAGCCGCACTTCAGAAAGAAGTCCACCATGCCGTGAATACCAAGTCAAATAAAATGTTCGGCAAGGAAAGAAGATGCTTGTAGTTCAAGGTTGCCACTTAGCTATTGACAATGTAAAAAACCTCTCAACTCATCACTCGCTGGCTCGAAGCATACACTTCACCGTACCAGTACACGAACCACCAACTCCAAAAGCATCAACATCTCATAACTCCTGGCCCACACTGGTAGAGCTTAACAAACACTGGAATCCCATGCAATAGACAAACCTCAGAGAATTAACTAATTAAATCTCAAACTCTCGGAACACAAAGGCGGCCACCAACCTCAAAGTACCATCGGAATCCAAAGTAGCCTTTCTTGCCTCAATTCGCACAACCTGGTCACATATAACATACAACCGTTGATCCTTGAACTGACACTGTTGAATCTCTCCAACTAAGGTAAAATGGACCTCGTACTGACAAGAACACCGCTGGAATCTGGAAAGTCCAGCCTAATCAAATGGTTAGCTAAGGAATGGACGTCCAAGGCCAACAAACACTCTAAAACTAAAGTAGAGAAGCTAAGTTACCCGTACCCACTGCCTTTCAGCATAAAGATGTTGCAACTTGGAGAGAACCTTCTGCAAACCATCTGAAATAACCTGCTAGCCCGCAACTCTAAAACACATGTTCAATTGCCAATCCATCTCTCTGTCAAATCCCTAAGTAGACTCATACGCAGCTGATAAATACTATAGGAACTGGAGAAAACTAAGATATGAATATACACCTTGCCTAATCCATAGAGCAAACTAAGCAATGTCGGGTGCAGGCCCACGAGGCGGCTAGCTCGCGTAGGCGCGTTGACGCTGAGGTGCCTGGCATAGCACAGGGGATCTAGCATGCTAAGACGGGTGGGTATATAGGTGCAGAGCCTAGGCATAGGCACGACCCAAGTGCATGTTACATCGCCAAAATAGAAGTCAACAACAAAAGAAACCTAGCCTAAGGAAGATTTTCACATAAAAGACCCTCAGAAATGCATCTGGGGTCCCGTGAACACAAACGAGCTGCGCTATTCAATTAGAAACTGCATTTTAGACCCAATGGAATTGATGAAAATCCCATCAAAGGTCTATTTAATGAAAAGTGGGCTCCATGCCAAAAATCAACCTTTAGGACAACCAAAACCAAAATGGAACCTTAAGGCCAAAATCAAGTCAAGAAGCCTCGATACCCGAACCAAATATCCCTTTAGCCTAAAAGAGACATTCTAGAGCTAACAGTGCTAAAGAAATTTCCATTCGAGGCCATATTCTTTGAATGTTGACAAAAGTCAACCATACAAGCCCAATTGGCCTGAAAACATGGAACGAGAGAGAATTCCAAGCTGAAAAGCTCTCGGATCTCGATCAAAGGTCCAACTAGACCAAAGTCCATTCTTAGGAGCTAACAGAACTGTCGGAATTTGATTTTTTGCATGATTGCTAAGAATGTTTATTGAAGTCAATGATTTTCTAAGTTAAAGCTCTAAAACAGGGAAACAACCATAAATACCAAACAAATGGCCCGAGAACTGAACTACCAGTCCCAGCAAGCCATAAATAAGTTGGGGATGCTACAGGCAAGTTGTAATAGCACAAAGAAGGTGAAAATATGTGAATAACCGAAAGGGACATTACATTTATATAATATTATATATATATATAGACAGAGAGACAGAGAGAGAGAAAGATATTGATCCATTATCTTTACAAAGAAATTATACAATTATTGCTATATACATATCTTATATGCTATATATATAGTTATGTGAAGAGGGATTTTGTCAAGAAATAAATTGGCATTATATTTGGTAATCAAAGAAATAAGATAATCATCTACCTCAAGTTATTTAATATCAGATTCTAGGTGTGTTAAATACAACCTAGGATCAATTTGTATTTTTTTCTACTCGCGTGGTGGTGTTGGTTGGGATATCTTATAAGCTTGTATTTTCTTTTATTATATTATGTGTTGTATATTGTATTATGTTTTAGTGTATTCTGTAGTTATGATTGCCTAGAGGCCTCATGAGGACTTGTAAGGTGTGATACTTTTTTGCATGGTTGAGTTTGTGGCTCAGCGAGAACCTGTAAGGCGTGATACCTTTCCGCATGGTCAAGCCCATGGTAAGATAAGGACCTATAAGTCATGCATATTTTTCTTCATGGTCTTCTTTGTGTACTGCTCTCCCATGAGGCATAAGTTTGTTCCACAGGTTGAGCCTATGTATTATCCACCCATTTGATCGTGATTGTGTCTGGCAGCGTTAACTAATTGATGTGGTTCATCTTGTGTTGTATTCCTATGTTATGATTATTCTGGCTAACTGGTTGTTATCTTATTATGACAACTTGACTCAAGGGATGGTAAGGTTGTTTTTGTGTGGAATTCATTGATTCTGTTGTGCTACTTCTATATTTATTTACTTTATACCTTACATTATTGATTATATTATTTCCTACTGATGACCTGAGCTTGGAGGTGCTGTATTCATGCCTGCAGGTATTAATCGACAGGCGTTTCTTTATTTTGGGTAGCAGTGAGATTCTCTAGCTAGTTGGTAAGCTCTAGTTGGATGAGTTACCGGGTCCCTTTTGTAGTCTCTTTATTTGATGTTTAAGCTATTGTGGTTAGGTTACGACCTTTTCCACTGTTATTTTAGTGTCACGCTTATAGAGGTTCACATACTAGCACAATTGCTTTTTGTTATATTGTTGGACTCACTAGCCTTTTTGTATAGTTGTTGTAGTGAACCTTCGCCTTATCGGTCATTATATAAATAACTTTTGGACTATGTTAGCTTTCATAGCAAATTAGACCTTGTCGGTCCCTCTTGTTATTTATTTCTATCTATTAGTTGTGGATTGTTAAGCGGGCCTCATCAGCCCAGCAAGGTTAGCCCATTAGTTGGCTACTAGTAGTTTGATTTGCACAGTCAAATTAGGCCCTAGGCGCCAATCATGCCCCCCAAGTTTGGGGTGTGACAGAAAGGTTGTTTAATTGGTATCTGATGTAATGACCCATTCCATTGTTATAGTGTTGTTAGGGGCATAAGTAATCCATTAAAGTTTTTCTTAAGATGAGAGTTGATAAAATGACAACCTAGAGTGGATTTTGACAATAATTTGGTGTTGTGTGCTTAAGTGATTATTCGTGCTTCGTTTTGTAGTATTTGATGGTGTAGTTTCCATTAATAAATAGTAGAGTGGCATTGTTTCTCTTAGGAAGTTTCAGGATGATAAACGAGTTCATAGAAATGCAGTTATAGCGGTTTTCGTATTGAAATCAATTTGTGATTCTTAGAATCGAGGTATGTGTTGTGAAATAGGGTGTTTTGGCCGAGTTCCCATGTTTTTGTGTTTGGGACTGTTGCAGCAGTGGACATCCCGCTACAGTGAGCTCGCTGTAACCGTCAGAGTTCTGCCACAACGAGCTTGGTAAAATTCACCAAAATTCACCATAGCGAGCCAAGTCTCGGCACAATGATGTCACTATAGTGAAAAAGTGACCATTGTATTAATAGACGGGATGTAGATTGAATGTTTAGTCCAATTTTTAGAGTTGTATTTCCCAAAACTCAAAGGTCACGTTCTAGAATTATTGTGTGGCAATTTTTCTATTGGGCTAGGCAATTTTCTCCATTTAAGGTGAGTAATTCATTTCTTTTATCATGTAGTAATCCTTTTCGGTTGTAGAATTATACGAAAGAAGATTAATAGTTGAATTCTTGAGTTAGAGCCCTGAATTCATGAAAACTGGAGAAAGAGTCTTATGGGTAGGTGTAAATTCATCTAGAATTGATCCTAGGTTGTATTTAACACTTCCTAGCGTAGAATTGTTTTCCTTGAACATTAATTATAGGGATTTAAGGAAAAGTAATGGTTGAAAAACCCTTAGCCAAATTTTTAGGCTATGAAAAAGGGTAAAACAAGTGGGGTTGAATCCCCAAGGCTTAGAATTAAAGAGTAAATATATAATTTCTCTTACATTTATTGCTTTAGACTATGAACAATCTGAAGCTCTGATAAAAGACAAGAAACTTGCAACCTAACTTATATTTGGGTCTTCGATTGAGGTAGGTTGTGGTTTAATTGGAGTTGAAACTTGGTTTAGTACTTGTATGCTTTGAATTAAAAAACTTGTTGATTGGTCTTCAGACATGCTTGAGTTGATGATTGTGATCTTGTTAATGCTTGAATAAACAATTGAATGCATATCGAAACTAATGAAAGTGATTATGATAGTAAAGTGTATTTGTGATTTTGGTTCACTGTGTTATATCCTAGGAGATAGGGAATTAGAAACATAGGTTGATATGGATTGAGGGGTCGAGTACCATGCTAGTACATATATTGATACTAACTTTACTATTATGGAGCGGGTACCATGCCGGTACGAATCCTGACATTGATATTATTAAAATGGATTGGGTACCATGCCAGTACAATATATGAATCTTGGTGCATCCCTTGTTGGTCATGATTTATTGGGAATAAATAAGACCCTTTAGCATGTGTGTAAAACTTAGTGTTTTGAGGTATGAGTTAGTTTGGTAGATCATGATAATAATGAAAGTGAAGGATCTCAGATGTGGGAGTGAGGCGGGCATGGAGCCCTGTTGTGATATTGCTTGTTGAGATTGTAAGTAATTGAATGTTAATATCTTCTGATGACTTATATGATTTGGTTGTAGACAATGTTTGGCTTGTTTTAACATGATTCCTTGTTGAGTAAACTATTTGTTGGGTATTGAAGTCCTATTTACTTGTTGTTTAATTTATCATATACTTGTTCTAAATTGGGTTGACAAATGATACCTACTAGTACATAGTGGTTTGTACTGATACTACTATGGATTCTTCTTTTGTTGAGTGCAAATCGTGTTCCAGAGGCTCAGACACAACCTCATCTCTAGCGGAGACAATTGATTTTGATGTAAGAGTGAGCACTACATCTTCAGGCTGCCATGAATCTTCGTGTTGGTTCTTGTCCTTCTTTCAGACAATGACACTCTTCTTTATTTAGTTAGATTTTGGATATCTTAGACGTGGTTTGGTTTAGAGTTCTTGTATGATGACTTTCGGGTTTTAGGGATTGCAATAAATAGTTGATTTTCTTCCACAATTGATATGTTTGTTTACTTTCACCTACTTTTATTGATATAAGTTGATTTTATTATTATTTCATCTAAAAATGGTTAATTTATTGGGTTAAGACTTCGGTTAGATGGTTCTTCCTCTAAAGGGTTAGTGTGGGTGCTACTCATGGCCACTTGGTTTGTGACACAAGGAGAGGCAAGATTGGAATGCTACTGATAAGTTATCTATTCAAAACAATGCCAAAGTAAAATAAATCCTTATTTATGGAATTGGTCCTGATGAATACAATAGAATCTTAGCATGCCCAGATGAAAAACAAATATGGAATACCTTGCAGATAGCTCATGAAAGAACTTCCACAGTAAGGAAATCTAAAATTGACAATCTAAATAGATGATATGAATTTTTCAAAATAAAGGAAGGCGAATCTATCTAAGAGATGCACACCAGGTTTACTGCCATTCTCAATGAGATCTACTTACTAGGAGAACTCATTCCTACTGGCAAAGTTTTTCAAAAATTACTCAGTGTGCTACCTGAATCTTTGGAAAGCAAAGTCAAAGAAATCACTAAAATACAAGACCTGGATGCTATGCCTATGGATGAGCTTACAGGAAATCCGACAACCTATGAACTCAAAATAAATCAGGCGAAGGAAATTAGGACAAAGAATAAGTACAAGAACCTGGTTCTCATAGCCATGGAAATTGTGTACTTTGAAGATGAGAACATGGCTCCATAACAAGAAGATTCTAATGTATGTTGAGAGAGGGACAAAGTTCTCAAAGAAGAAAATCTCAACGAAATTCAGAAAAGGAGATGCCTAAACATTTATGTCACAAATGTGGGAGTCCTGATCACTTCATTTAGTTATATTCTTTGTTGGCTTTGGAGAAAAAGAAGAATAATTTTGAAAAGGCAAAGGAGACCAGAATGAACCAGGTCATTCCTACTCACAAGAAGATGACTTCAAAGGAAGCTGATTTGCCTGTGAAAAAAACTATTGCCTTAATTGGAAACTCTTCAAGTGAAGAGTCTAATGATAAGGAACCACAAAACCAATCTCTACTAGAAATGATAGAATCTGATGATGAAGATGTACTGGCAATAGTAATTGTTACACCCCGAAGCTACCCCCTAGACGTAACATAGGATCTGGGGCATGAGTGCCCTAGACTAACCCTTGGTCATATCATACCCAGTCATTCATAAGAAGGCATATCGGAAGTATATATAGAATATTAGGCAATCCAAAATCATAAATGATAAGTCAATACGAAATATAGTTTTAAAAGACTGACTCGAATACTGGCTATGTCTGAAAAGCCTCTACTCATGACATGAGGAGTTTCTAGGACAAGACCCTAGCTAACTCGAGGTATGGAATAAATAACCAACAACTAGCTAGAATCATAACTAGCCCTCGAACAATAAGGACTCACCGACACTAACTTGAAATAGCCTGCGATCTCTAGCCACGTGCCTGAGGAAGGGAACCTGAATTGCATCATCAAGAAGTTGGAATGCAAGTATGCGTCAGTACTATAGGATGTATCGAGTATGTGAGACATGCATGATCTTGATAAAACATACTTAAAACATGCTTAAATGAGCTCTTTCAAAATAAGAGATAGCATAAGAATTTATCAAGATATAAGGCATAAGTATGAAGTAAAACCAAGTTTCAAAGTAAAGTATCATATAACTTCATAACTTGAAAATAATCATGTGGAAGTTTCTGTTAACAGATAATAAACCATGATGAGCTACATGGAGTCCAGTGTCATGCACCCACACTGAAAAAGGTTGTCCTAACCAGCCAAGGTTAGAACCATGTTCATAAGGATCCTCTCATAAGCCACGAAGGGCAACCTACAGTGGCAACGTAGTTTCGGACTTGGGTTATCTAAAACCCTCATCACTAGGTGCTAAATACTACTACCAAAACATATAACATAAGGCTCACATACATGTGACATATCTAGATATCAAGCTTATTCATAAACACATTCATAACCCAGATATTCATACTACTCACAAATCTTGATTTAGAAAATGATTCATGAGCATTGATGGCACATCGGGTGCCTCGCATTGCATAATAGTTCATAACTTTTAAAATTGCATTGCACACGTTCAATTTCATAATACATATACCTTTATAATACATAAGAACTAGGCATGCACTTACTTAAAATTCATGAATACATGCTATCAAATACCCAATTTACTTGAATCAATTTATGCATGTAGAATTTGCCATAATTAGCCTTCAATTTGAAATAGGAGTTCATATGTAAGAACCCATGCAATATCATGCAATTTAGTAGTAGTTTCATAATAAAATCATGAGAAGGCAATTCATAGCAAAACACATAAGAATTGGGTAAAACCCCTAATTTGAAAGTTCATGAAATCAAAACAAAGATTTGGGGTTTTGGGAACAAGGGTGAAAGGAACCCATTGTTGAATAACCACATACCTTGATTGAAGTTAACCAACTTGAAATTGAAAAGAAAAGGAGACTTGAACTTTGAGCTTGAGACCTTGAGCTTGAGGGAGTTCTTTTCCTTTTTGGGAGGTGAATGAGGTAATGAGAAGGGACTTAGGCTAATAGGTTTAGAAATCATGCTAAAAATGGCCAAAATGACCTCACTTAGGAGTGAAAAATGGTGGGTAATGGCTGAAATACCCCTGGGACTTAATTAATAAAAAGCTGATTTAAAACTCGGTTTCAAGTTCCATGGGTCCCTTCCACAAACCGTAGAACTAATCACGGCTCGTGGACTGGAGTCATGGTTCCTAGGCCAAGATTTTAGGCTGTGGATCATCTTTCATGAATTAAAAGGATGACCCTTAGAAATTTCTACGAGTCATGAAACCCAGTCATGGTTTCTGAGGAAAGGCCCACTCTCAGTCTGACTTCCATGGGTTGGTTCCACGAACCGTGAAATTGACTCATGTTTCTCAGACCTGAGGGTTGTTTGCAGGACTGGAATCACGAGTCCCTTCCATGACTCGTGGAACATCCCACAGCTCGTGGACTTGAACCGTGATCCCTGGAAGTTCAATTTTTTTGAGAGTTTCTAAGTTTAAAAGCTGAATCGATTTCCGAGGTGTTATAATAATAATCTTAAACATTGATAATGGTGAAGATAAAAGTCAATACAAGGAAGAAATTCTTGCACTGATGATAGGATCTGACCCTGATGATGAAGAGGATTAGAAACATTCTGAGTTAAACTATTTGAATATTAAAGATAATCTCAAGTCTTACTCCAAAAGAAAACTGGAATCTCTGTCTTCAGTCCGCATAGATGCATATCATTCTATATGTTTTGTAAAGGACTAAATCATAGATGAATATGCCTTCTTGACACTTCAAATGAGAAACTAGAAAAATTGAATGCCTGTCTTAAGAATAGCGTCAAAGAACTTCGAGAGAAAATGTAGAATAATGACCCCTCTCAAGTCTTCAGTCCTCATTGATGAATATCTTCAGTATGTTATGTAAAGGACCAAATCATGGATGAATATGCCTCCTTGAGACTTAAAATGAGAAACTGGAAAAAATGAATGCCTGTCTTGAGAACACCATCAAAGAACTTTAAGAGAAAATTGAGAATAATGACCCCTCTCGCAAGAGAAAAGCCATGGATAGTCATACTTAAGTTTCACTTGAAGAAGATATAAAAAAATTAATCTTGCTATTTCAAGAAGTATCTGAAAGAAGCAAAATTCTTCAACAAGAAGGCAAAAATTAATCTTGAACAAAATCTCAGATGGACCAAGTCCTTAGAGATGCTTGTCAAAATTAAGTAAAATCGTTCCATAAATAGACATGGCATAAATTTTAATAAGGAACAAAAATCAGGCACTTGTGTCACTCACAGTCTCAATCTATGCACTCAAAGCGCCCATTTTGGTCATCAAAGTCACCAATGCAAACTCAAATCTCAAGACCTTTACACCAACTTTGCTTTTGTAAAATAATAGAAGAAAGGAAGTGAGGGAAAACATGTTCTTACAACATAAAAACTTCCTAGATGGGAAAAATGAAATTTAATTCATTCTTTCAGTCACAAAAAGGGACCCAAGTTAATCTGTCCTATAACTAGTCATCGATTGCTTGTGCAGGTGAAGATAAGAGGTAAACAAAAACCATGGTATCTTGATAGTGCATGCTCCAGATACATGACTGGAACACATAAATTTTTTTTGTCACTCATAGATTTCCAAGGGGGAAGTGTTGCCTTTTGAAATGGAATGACAAGAGAAATTGTTGGAATTGGAAAAATTGGGAAAGTCACACTCTTTGTAATGACCCTTTCAGTCATTCCCACATTTACGCTTTTCTTGTACTATTAGAGCTTGCCTAGAGTAGCCTCAAGTCATTTATGGCTTGCTGGGACAAGTGGTTTGGCACCCTGACCGTTCGTTTGGTCTTTATGGTTGTTTTCCTATTTTAGAGCTGATTCTTAAGAGTTGAGTTATTGAAATCATGCGATAGTGATTTGTGATCGTATGACCTCAACTGAACTTGTGGGAAGGTCGATTCTGATTCATGATGTCATAGTATTTTTGTGGATGGGGTGTCCCCATTTGATGTAAGTTTTTATTCCAGTGAGTTTGTGTCATCGATGGTCGTGCGGGGTTCAATGAGTTTTTGGTAGCTTCTAGTGGCGTTGTGTGGCATGTAGCTTGTTTTCTGGCATATTTTGCAATTGTGGCATAGTCCGGTGTATAGGAGAGGTTTTTTCGGAAATTTCAAAAGTTCCTAACCTTACTTGTGCATTCGATTTAATATTTATGGATGAATATTCCTAAGGAGAGAAGGATGTAACACCCCGAGTGTTTTAAAGTTGTCCTTTATCCTAAGATTGATAGTTTTATTATAATGTTGCGTGTGATTTGAAAATATTTGATTTAAAATTTTAATTTGGTAAAAAGTTGTATTTTTATTGCCTTCTTAAAATATTTTAAATATTTATAATAAATACTTTTGTTACGATATATTTGTGTATGTATTTATTTTACAAGAGTTTTATAAGTTATTAATATTTTAACAGAATAGTAGGTCTAGTGATGTTAAAAAAATTATTTTAATATGAGGTAGGCTTTATTCAAAATAATTTTCTATTAATTATGATATATTTGAAAAGTTATATATATTTTACCATGAATCTATGTAATACCCGAGCATATACATAACGGGACAAAATACTATGGTGCTGACACCAAGACTCCACGTGGAGTTAAGGAAACGCACACCAAATTTCATGATTCCAGTTAGCATCTCATGAAAATTTTCAATTATATCTCTATTTATATAATAGTATATATCTTCTTACTTTATCTATTTTTAGAAATCTTTTCCATTTTTGTATTTAGAGAGAAAATGGTGCAGCAACAAATTGTTGCTCTCTACATATGCACCTATATAGTTATGAATTGTTGAAAAAATTTAGTGACAAGAATAATGTTTTATTTGACCCTCGAAAGAATATTGAGCATTTACGTTAAGTTATTCAAGCCTGAATTTGAGTTTGATTTTATTTCTGAGCTTCTCAGAGTGGTTCGGGCTTGGACATCATCGTTCTAGCAGCTTGTCATCGGATAATAGGTAGGTTACGGTTTAACTCTTTTAGACTTCATGCATATATGATATAATTGTACTAATTAGCATCCTTGCGTTGGGTTTATTAGCTTGGTACCCCAGACCTTGTCTGCTTCTTCATGTCTGACTTATTTTCACTCTGATGATTATAGTACTTGTTGTGGTCTGTAATATCACCCTTGTGGTCCTATGTGGCCTTGTATTTGACTCTGGACCATAAATGGTGGGTTATTTAGGAATGTATGTGAGTCCCGAACATCGATATTGTTATTATAGAGCTGGTTATGTTTGTTGTGGAGTGGTTGGAGCCTGTGCAGGGCCGATAGGTTGATTGTGAGCCGTTGAGATACTGATTGTGTTTGAGCATGCCATTATCATGCATATAAAGAAGTTTTTCACATGTTTTACTACGGTTTTCGCTCTAGGCCTACTAGTGTTGGTTTTCTAAACCTTGCATGGCCTAGAGGGCTTGTTTTATCTAAGAAATGGTTGGAAAGGGTTTGAAATTATTTTCATGGATCTTCTTGGGGTAAAAGAAGTTAAAAATATGATTTTGTTATAGTTTTTCTATCAATACTAGACTTGGTCAGACCGATAAACAGATTGGTTTCACTACTGTTTTAGACACGGTCACGGCTGAACATCCTTGTTGGGGTTTTTGAGACTTGATTCCCTGATTTAGACACGGGTAGAACCCCGGGCGTGCATTTTGGAGATATGGTGACCTATTTGGATCTGGCTACACTCCAGATGATTATATTGAGGCTATGCAATTTAGTATGTTGTCTATGAGTAGACTTCTATAAACCTTGCCAATCAGGACTAGGGGCTACGTGTTGCTTGTACGAGAAGAGGGGTGTACGGTGGAGTTGAGGTACTCAAGGAAATCCCTTCAAGGGATCCTACCTCAATATAGCCTTTTAGGTACCAGAGGGGGTAACATACGACACTACTATCACTTGGTTAAAGTATATCATATCACATCATGCATATTGTGTTAAGATCTACCCTTGTTTGTTGTTTGCTCAATGTATGCTCTGGTAGTATGAGATGCTGGAGGGTTTATTTTCACCTGTATGTATTCCTCAGGTGAATGGACACCCGTTGGAATGTAGGTAAACTTTTTATTTATTATCATTCTACCACGATATTGATCCTGATTATTGTGTTACTAGCATGACTTAGTTTTAATTTTGTTTCCAAGCGTATTAATCATTATTTTTCCTTTCCTCCTTCCCTTTTACATGAGGTTACTGGTATATTGCCTTCTCCTTTAACTCTCTTTATATATTTTTATTGCATGGTCCCCAAGTGCGTTCCTTCTTCCTTCACCTGTGTTCTGTGATGTATAGTTTTATTAGCTAGACTAGCATGATTGTTTTCTCCTTCTGTTCTTTTGTGCTAACTTTAATGTGCTTGTTTGTTGTTTCTGTGACTACTTGTTTCTTTTCTGCTATATTATTGCTTTTATATAATATATGCAACCAGTCGGCCTATGATACCTATTGGGTATCCATTGCTTTGCAATTGGTACTCATACTATACTTTTGTATCTTTTGGTGCATATCCGAGTGTGAGTTCTCATCGCTGATTGTGCTGCCTCGTGTGAGGTGTTTTTGGACTATCCAAGACTGAGGGTGAGATCTTGGTAACTGGGGCTTAGCTTTTAGTTGATCTACTATATTATGTACTCCGTTAGCATTCAAAGATATATGTATATCTCCTTTTTGCATCCATTGTACTCTGGTGATATAGTTTCGGTTCTTATACTATAATACTAGGTTTTAGGTTTTGTTTAGCTTTCATATATGTATATATATATTCCTGTTGTCCCTTTTCTTTATTTATTTCCACTTCTTCCGCTTACTTATATCATTCTTCCACTTGCTTGTTAGATAGTAGCCCATTACTAATCATTTTGTGCTATAGGGATTGGTTCGCCTAATGAGGGGTTGTATGTGCCATTATGACTAAGAAATCAGGTCGTGAAAGCTTGGTATTAGAGCCAAGATTCACCGGTGTCATCAATATAGGAGCCAATGTCTAGAATAGTCCTACGGATTGGGGCAGAAATGTCTGTACTCAATCATCGGGAGGCTAGAGTGGCATCATAGGAAATATGACTCTCTGATTGCATCTGTGTCATGCATCTTATCCTTGATGGTCTTCTGAAATCTCACTTATTCGAGTTCATTCTTCTGCAGATGGTTTGTATGAGAGCGTCGACATCAGGCGGGGGTGAGACTTCCACTATAGACTCTCCGACCCTAGCTAGGGGCCAGGGAGGTCACAGAGGTAGAGTTAGGGGACGTGCCTAAGCAGCGGCACCAGTTAGAGCTCCTAGGGTCGAGGTTGAGCCCGAGTATGAGACCAAGATTATTGTAGAGTAGTAGCATGTGGACAAGGGGACCACCCAGGTACCACCAGCTCTAGTACCAACTTTAGCACCGACATCAAGCCCAACTCAGTCTTTAGGTATTTGGGGTTTACTTCTACAATTAATTGGTATGATCGGGGATCAGCCTGCTGAGGTAGAACTGACATACGCTCAGAGGGAAGCCCTAGGTGCATAGGGTTTAAGAGCACATCCTTTTACTGCGGCTCCCGGTGCTGAGTTTCTTCTGGTTCCATTTATTGTACAACCTCTTGCTACTTGTCCATCTATGAAAGAGATGGAGAAGAAGGCATTGGGCAGATTTCTGAGATTGTCTCCACCTAGATTTATGGGTACACCTGGTCAGGATCCATATGATTTTATTACTACTTATGAGAAGATGCTACATCATTTGTGTTTACTGGAGACTCATGGTGTTGGATACACTACTTATCAATTTGAGGGCCCAGCTAAGTTGTGGTGGAGGTCCCAGGTTGCTTGAAGACAATCTATGTCTCCCTCATTGTCTTGGTCAGAGTTCTACGAGGCTTTTATGGGAAAGTTTCTACCCCAAAGTGACCGTGATAGTTGCAGAGAGTAGTTTACCAGACTTATGCAGCATTCTATGACCGTATCTGAGTATGAGACTCGCTTACATCAGCTTTCTCCATTTGGGGCTATGATCATGCTTACAGAGCCCGAAAGAGTCTATAGGTTTGTTTAGGGGTTGTGGATAGAGCATAGACAGCCAACCGAGATATTAGTTGCTGGTGGTCGATCATTTCAGGCTATTGCAGATTATGCCCGTACTGTAGAGGATTTTCACCATCATGATCCAGAGGATAGGGATAAGAGGCCCCATCACCAGGGTAGCTATAGTGGTTCCCATCACAGTGGTAGAGGTTTAGGCCAGTAGGGCCAAGGTTATTAGCCACAGCAGCACCAGGGTTAGTCTAGTCGATCGGTTCAGGCTTTGCTTCAAGCTTCTGGTAGTTATGAATTTGAGAAGGGACAAAGTAGCCAGCAGGATTATAGTGGTCAGACACTGAGGGGTTCAGTTTCTGGGGCATCAGGCCATGGTGGCCACACGAGTTCAGGTGGTTCGTCTCGATAGTATAGGATGTCAGGGGCTTGCTATGAGTGCTGAGTTATTTGGCACTTTGCTAGAGATTGCCCCCAGCAGGGTACGGTTTAGCCAGTCGCTCAGCTAGCTCAGCCTATCCATGTAGTTCATCCATCGACTAGATGAGGTGGTGTTCAGGCTAGGTGTGGTGCCCCACGAGGTAGGATAGGTGGTAGGGATGGCGGTCGGTCAGGAGGTGGTCGTCATCAAGTTTATATGGTCCCTAGGAGACCGGAAGCAGAGGTATCGGATGCTGTGATCACATGTATGATTTATGTATGCCGTCAGTTAGCTTTGGTTTTATTTGATCTTGGATCTACTTGCTTGTATGTTTCTGCCTACTAATTGCCTTGCTTGGGGTTGGCTAGTGAGCCATTTTCTGTACCTGTATTTTTTTTGACCCCAGTAGGAGATTCTTTAGTAGTGGATCGGATTGTGAGATCCTATATGATTTTCTTTAGAGATACTGAGACTTGGGGAGACTTGATGATTTTTGATATGTTAGACATTGATGTAATTCTGATATAGATTGGTTGTCCCCTCACCGTGCAATTTTGGATTGTTATGCCAAGACCGTTACCATAGCCTTACCCGGCACATTCGTAGTTTTGTGGTAGGGTTATGTCATCCGCACACCATCTGGGATAATCTCTTATCTTCGAGCTAGGAATTTGATTTCCTGCAGCTATTTGGCTTATGTATAATATGACCAAAATGTTAGTGCCAACCCTTCTTCCCCTGAGTTAGTTCCTATGGTTCAAGACTTCCTAGATGTGTTCCTTACTGACCTGCCAAGCCTTCTACTCGAGAGAGATATAGACTTTGTTGAAGAGATAGAGGCAGGCACCAGGCCCATTTCTATTTCTCCTTACCATATGGCTCCAGCTGAGTTGAGAGAGCTAAAGGAGAAGCTCTCAGACATTTTAACTGAGGTTTCATTAGGCCGAGTGTATCACCATGGGATGCTCCTGTTTTGTTTTTGAAGAAGAAGGATGGGTCGATGCTGATGTGTGTTGATTATCGGCAAATGAATAGGGTGACTGTGAGGAATGGGTATCCGATGTCGCGCATAGAGGATTTGTTTGATAGCTTCGAGGTTCGGCCATGTTTACAAAGATAGATTTTAGGTCCGGCTACCACCAGTTGAAGGTTATGGCGGAGGACATCCCTAACACAACATTTAGGACACGTTATGGTCACTATGAGTTCCTGGTGATGTCTTTTGGATTGACTAATGCCCCCGCATCTTTCATGAACTTAATGCAAAGGGTGCTTAGCACGTACTTTGACTTATTTGTAATAGTTTTCATAGATGACATCCTGATATACTCACGGAGTAGAGATTACCATGAAAAGAACTTGAGGGTTATACTCCAGACTTTGAGAGATCATCGATTGTATGCTAAGTTCTCAAAATGCGAGTTTTGGCTTGAGTTAGTTGCATTCCTATGACACATGGTGTCTAAGTATGGGATTATAGTGGACCCTGGTAAGATATCAACAGTTTGTGATTGGCCGAGCCCTACTACTTCTACTAAGGTTCACATCATTGTTGGGTTAGCAGGGTACTACTGACACGCCCCAAACTCGGAGGGGGACAACAGGCACCTAATGCAAAAACTTAGGCCAAAGTTGACCCTGCTGAACTATTTGCCAATGGTGCAAAGGAGCCACACCCAATCAAGAAAATAAACAAGTATATCTCAGCTTAAAAATCAGCCCTCGGCCGGCAAGGCCCCTTTCAACATCTCTAGAAATAAAACACCTACTCCCAACAATTCATATAATGCATTAAGCATGTAGCACATAAGTCCTATTTGGGACGTCGAGGCCACCATGATTTCTAGGAAAGCACAAACATTATGCGGGCCATTCAGGCCACCATGATCTCTATATAGAAACAGAAAACATGTATATACAATGTAAACTAGGTCAATGAGCCACTAAACTGTCAACACAACAACAACTGGGCCCAACTGGCTAACAAGCTACAACTAATAAACATACAAGGCCAAGATGGCCGCCATCATAGCAATGTAACCCAACTGACTAGTCTGCAAGACTCTATGAATATAAGACTTTGTGGGATAGGGCCCCAACCAACCCAGTAATTATAAATAGCAAAAGGTAAACCTCTGAGACTCTAGCAACCCCTGAAAAGAAAGGAGTCAACAAACCCGATGAATGCTCGGCTATGCTACCTGACAGGTCTGTCTGCTCGTCTCTTAGAACCTGCAAGCATGAATGCAGCGCCCCCAGGCAATGGGGCATCAGTATGAAATAATGTACCGAGAATGTAAGGCAAACTGAAAACTAAAACTGAAGGGTAGGGTCTGAACTAAAGGTTAGGAGTAAAATAGAAGTACAATAACTTACCTTCCTACAATAAGATACCATCTAAAGCACATAGCAAACAATAAATTTACCTGGCCCCCATAATCCCGGTAGGTTCAAACAATATAGAATTAACCTAAATCCTAGTAGGCATAAACAATCGCTAAATACCCATACTGACCCCTTACCTGGACCCCAGTGATAATCTGATCTATGTCTGAATGTACATGTGTCGTGAATCAGTACAACTACGAGGCTTTGTGGTACTATATATGTGCTACCTTGTAGGTACAACCTACCCATATCGTAGGTATGGTCTGCCTGGCATAATGGCATAAAAATGTACTTTAACTGTTTCCCCGTAGGTATAGCGTGCCCATCCCCTAGGTACAGTCTGCCCAGCCCGAAGGCGTGGTAATATAATGTAACTACTAACTTGTAGGTACAACATGCCCATCCCATAGGTACGGCTTGCCCAGCAAGAAGGCACGGTAATAGTAACCAAAATGTAGGAACCAAAACCCAATAGTGTTAGTGTCTGCTGAGGACAAAACAAGCTCATAGGCGGCAGCAAGACGATAAAAACAACACATTAACATCATGTAATCATAGGTGACCTCAATACAATTATAACATGCTTTTCTAGGCTGTTGGGTTAGGAATAGAGTGTTGCTGATAGTCTTTATATCATGTTGTGGGGCAAAACTCAATATTATAAAGGCACTAGTCACATAACGATGCTATATATGCAATACAAGCTTTGTCCTTAAATGTCATGCCAAAAAGTTAAAAGGAAGCCTTAACATACCTTTCAACTGAAGCCCCAAAGGTGTCTCTATGAAACTCAACCAACCTATCATAACGCAACAATTGCTAGAATCAACAGGACTGAGAGAATGAGCCATAGACAATTAATAAGGTGTTAGTGTAACACTCGCAACCAGGCAACTCCAAATCATAAAATGAGGCCAATAACAACAATAAATGGCAGCTAAATCCAACAACCATATACTAACCACATCTCAAAGGAGCGACGAGCTCCCGAGGAACTATTTGAAGGCGTATTTCATGTCATTCAATCCAATAAATATCGTATATCACTCCAATAAGAATCACACCAATCCAAAGTCCCTTATATGCCTTAGCAACATCAACATACAATAATAACAATCGAATTTAAAATGTCATATGGGCTGCCCGGAGCCACATATCCAAAATACCATTTTGTGGCTCAGAAATCCATAAACCAATACTAGAATATGGAATTTCAAAGGAGGGTCTTATTAGGAAGGTTACCTCTACATATATCTTTGAAATACAAAGCTAAACATTCTATTAGAAGGACCCACCACGAGCTATAATAATATACGGCAAGAAAATACAACAAACATGCCGATAATAATAAGTTCTCCTCAAAATTTATTCTAAAGCTCAAATTAAGAATGAGTTGAGGATTTCTAACTCTTACCTTCTTATAATAAAATTATAACACTAGATAAATATCAGTTCCACGAACTGCCTCTTTGCAGTAGCAACAAACGGATCCAAAAATAATGAGCTCATGATGTAGAGCAACTTCCGTTAAACTTATGAATTGAAAGAATCAAAGTCCATGGAGTATTTAGGGGATTTCCCTATGATTTACTACAGTTTTTTGTTGAGTTTTATGAAATAAAACGAAGGAGAATCATCCTTTAAAGAGCTAAATAGACATGGGATAGGGGGTCCACCTTGACGTGCCCGCTTATACAGTCTTACCAAAAAGTGAATATCTCCCTATTTTGAAGTCGTATGGACAAATGGTTTAGTGCGTTGAAAACTAGACTCATAGGCCTTAGATATGGTAGGTCAGGGGTCTTATTATACTTGATATTTTAGGAGAAAATCTTCAATATATTTGACCCAAAATTTCAGATATTTTCTTAACAAAATTTACATTAACTTTCCCCAACTTTTATATTTTTCAACTTGATTGACTTCAAAACATAACATACAACCATTGAGAAATTAAAATACCTCCAAAAAAATGCTCTCTAACATCTTTTGAACTTTTAATATTACCCCAAAAGTACGAGTTATTCCAATGTTCAAACGGATGGGGTGTTACATCCTCCCTCCCTTAGGGACACTCATCCTCGAATGAATATAATGTACATGGCATCACTGGAACATCACATGAACTTGTAAACTACCAAATTTACATACTTTAAGTACTCAAATGATGGTCTACTATATGTCTGTTTTGAACATCACATTAAGGAGTGAACGAGTGAGGATATTGATAAGTCGGTAATTTACCAACTTATTTAACCTTTAAGCTTACACTTTTGCATCCTATTTGAGATAAAATAGTGCATTTGACATGATTTTCTTCTATTATATAGGTGTATGTTGTTTAGAATTGATCGGTGCAGAATCGCACGAAAATAAATCAAGATGGAGAAAATTCTGGAATTTCGGGCAACTCAACGCAATCGCACTGAAAGGGCGCCAATGGCGCTAAAGGCGGATGACAAGATTATACGCGATGGCAATAGGATAGTGCGATAGTGCTACAGAGAGAAGTGGTCAATGGCAGTTGAAGACAAGGGCGTGATCGGGCCAAGATAGCATGATGGCGTTAACCAGTGTGAGTCTCTTGAGCACGATAGCATTGAAATAGCACGATGGCGCTTCACTGTACCTGAACGTGAAAATGGGCAGAAATGACATTTCACCCTTGTGGAAACCCCAATTGATACAAGAGACTCCTCAGCCATTTTGTGATCTATCTTTGTCCATTCTAAAAACTATTGGCAAGCTTGGAGAGAAAGTTCATCAACCAACACCATAAGAGTGAAGATTTGGATGCTCTTTATTGTAAAATCTTTAGTTTCCATTCTTCAACTCTTGTTATTAATTGCTATTTTATTGGTGTAATTGTTGAATTGAGATTTGGGTTTTGTATTAGAGATAATACATATTTTGGGTTTTTAATTCTAAATCTTGTTCTTTCTCTTGATTTATCATTTGGGTCTATTAAATCCTCCATGCTTGAATTCATAGTTAATGGTTGCAAACATTGATTTAGGTTACTTATTTGGGTTTTTGCTTGAGAGAGGATTTTCCTAAATTTGGGAAGGTTTAATAGTGGGGATTTGGGGTTTCCACTCTAGATCAAAGCTAGAGATAGTTTGGTTGTTGGAAACTCCCATCCAAGAATTGGGGCTAGAAATAGCCCAATTTACCCAAGATAATTTGGTCGGTTTATTGATCACTCATGGTGGTTCGAGTGAATACGCGAGATATATGCTTGATTGGTTGAAAGACGGTCAGGCATCCTTCTAACCAAGACTACCTAAGTGGTCATTCGGGTGTATGTCTTGTGAATTGAATTTCCATTCTCAATTCTCCCTTGTTGTCCTTACTTGTTTAAAGCAGGGAAATCCATTGATCAATCTATATTTTAGTTGATTTTCTTTTATCTTTAGTTATAGTTCGTAAACCCCCCTTTTAGATATCTTTTCCCCTTTTTGTTAATTGAACTTCAATAAGTTGTTGTTATTCTTTATTAGCTCGATCATAAATACATTGTTCTCTGTGAGTATGACCATGACATCCATTGGGAATATAAATGTGTTTTGCTCTGACGATCGCACTCACCTCCATTGGAGTGTGCTTTTGAGCATTATCAAAAATGGCACCGTTGTCGGGGAACAATTTGGCATATTGATTTAGTTTACAAATTCAATTCACTTACCCTAGTTCAATTTTTTGAATAATTGTTTTTGTTTTGGTTAGTTTTATTTTAATAAAGTGTGCCATGGACTCTCAAAGTGAGGATGTTATGAATGTTGCAAACTTGAATGTGGAGATGCCCAAATACCACTTTAACCATTGTTTGAATTTAAGTTTCATTGAATGGACAAAAGTCGAAGTAATCAAGCTTTGGAAGACCTTGGAAGGAGGGTGGATGAAGGTTTATATGGTTTAGAGTTTGTCGTGGAAAGAAGTAAAAGTGTCTTTCCTCACTTAAAGGATAAAAAGTGCGAAATGCGAAATCAAGAGAATGGCCTTCTCATGTTCAAACCTTCACCCAAGGATTGTCACTGAACATTCAATGTAAGGTTTGGGTCAAAGGTTCAAATCTTCCAAGTGGAGATCCAAATGGTGAGGTAGCTTGCATCGCGTCACGATGTTAAATTGTGCGCTTGATGGGAGGCAACCCATCATTTCAACATTTTGAAGGTTTACATTTTTTTCTTTCTTTATTAGAGTAGCTTAGTTGTAGATTTTTTACTAATCAATAAAGTTTCAAGTCTTTTTGAGTTGTTTGGGCAGGTTGAGTAGTGGAGACCTCATAAAAATCCAATCAAGGACAAAAAAGGGGTGCCAAAATGACATGCTAAATGGGGTGTGAACGCACATCTAAGTGTGCGCATCGCACATGCAAAGGCACCCCAAGACACTGAGGCTACTGAAAAGGTCAAAGTGTGTGAAATAGGTGCATTCCACACCTCAAAATGTGCCCTTCGCATATGCAATTGCACCCCAAGATAGTAAGCTACTAAAAATTGGCTGGAATATGTGAAGTGGGTGCATTTTGCACCTAGAATTGTGTCTGTCGCACCAGCTATCACACGTTGAACCAATGAGCTGCTAAAAACTTTTAGGAAAATTGTGCAGCACAATCGTGCTAAGTCAATGCTAATGGCACCAAGAAAACTTTCACAGAGCAGCGCAATCGCGCTACTCTATTGCGATCGCGCTTAAGCAAGTATCTGCACAGTGAATTAAAAGAATGAAGCATTTCAGTTCTCCACATCTACTAAAAGTTCATCAGGTATTATCAATTTTTCAAATTCTCTCTTCCCCAGTACTTCCCTGAGATGCTATACGCCTAAATCACGAGCACAAGTAACTGGATTTAGTTGGAACTATGAGAACAATTTGCTTCCTCTCTTCTCTCCTCTTTTGATCAATGAAATTGTTTAACAAGGTATGTCTCTTCCCCTTCCTCTATTTCATGTTTCTTGGTCTAATTTTACGGGTTAAACAAGTGTAGTTGAGCAAAAATTTAGGGAAGTCTTGAGTATCCAAAAGCTCTCCTTTGTTATGAAGCTTTTTAAAGACCAAAATATTGTGTTTGTTGATCGATTCTATGGAATTGAGCAAGAAATTGTGTTTTTATTGTGCTTGGTGTTGAAAAAATACCCTCCTAAACGAATTAAATCAATGATCTGGATGTGAAAATTTCATAATGGAGGTTGTTTGGTTGAAGAAGATGATTGTCCAGTTGCTCATTGTAATCACGCTGATCCAGCACAATCGTGTTGCTTGAGGGTTGAGTCAACGGCGTGATCGCGCTACTTTGATGCGATAGCGCTCAACAAAAAAATGGATTTAACTCGATTGCACCTATGGAGCACCAATGGCGCGGAGCAACTGCAGCTGACACAAAAAATAGTAGCTCTTTCCATAGCTACTACATTTATTTCTAACCCACTTTTCTTGCTTAAAACACTTGTTTTTCATTATACTACATGTTGTGCCCACAATCTCACTTTGCAAATTATTTTTATAGGTACTTTGGATTGAAAAATGAGTACTAGTCATCAAATTCGGGAAGCCAAGTAGATGAAATTATGGTGGAGGAGTATGATCACACAAAGTTCATGTCAGCGGCTTGTGAGGAACAGTATAGGGCTGACTTGTCCAAAAAGGTGTTCCCTGAAAGAGGCATTGCAATGCAAAAGGTGGAGGTGGCCTTTCCTGAATTTTATGCCCGATTACATAGATCAAAGTGGAAATGTTTCATAGCTCCACCATGTATGGCCAATGAAACAGTTGTTCGAGAATTTTATGCTAATGAATCGGCCATAAACTTCAAGGACCTGGTGGTAACTGTCTGAGGGAGATCATTCAGATTTGGAGCCGGGGAGATCAATAGGTACTATGGTCTCGAGGATCATGACACTACACTTCTGGGGGGAAAGAGCTATAGGCAGGCCTTGGATTGCTTTGAAGGTCTGTCCTCGAGTAGAGCCCATATGGTCTATGCTGGAGACTAAGATTTACTCTGATGATTTAACTGCTGAGGCAAAGATATGGTTGTCCATCATATGCAACAGAGTACAGCCGGTACAAAATAAGAGTGAGGTTCCCATTTACAGAGCGGTGACCGTGGCAACAATGATTGATGAGGTTCCCATTAATGTGGGGCCACTGATCCTCTGGGAGATTGTGTTAGGGGAAACAATGAGAGCTTTTTCTTTCCCTCCTTAATTACTGAGCTCTTCATGGTAGTGGAGTTTGATTTGAATGCTCCGAGAGATGTTTGGATTGAACCAAAGATTCCCATATATATTTTGAAAAATACAGGCCCAAGATCTGTGGTTAAGAAGAGAAAAGTGGATGTTGATGCGACATCAGGAGCTACAGGAGGTACCCAATTAGTCCCTTGTTCCAGTTCTTCCAACCAGGCACCTCCACCCATGCCTAGATCTTTCTAGCACCTCTACACTCAGATATCTGGAGTTCAGGCATCCATTAGTGCATTATCCACGACTCCATGACTCACAGCGATGGTGGTGCTCTAGCGAGCCCTCTCTAGCTACATCTTAGGGTGCCCCTCACAGTACTTTCTTCATATTTCATTTTGGATTTATGCATTGAGGGCACTGCAGTAGATTTTAGTTTGCGGTGGCGCCATTTTGGGTTATATTTATGTTGGATTTTGATACTTGTTTTGTGCCCTTGCAAGGCTTATGTTGTTTAGATTTGGATTTTATGCCCTTATCAAGCTTGTTTTGGATAGAATGCCCTCGTCGGGCGTGTTTTATTCTGTTTTGGATATTGTGCCCTCGCCGGGTTTTCTTGTAGAAATTTTGTTGGATTAGTTATTTTTATTACTTCTTTACTCTTTTTTCTTAGCTTCTTTAATTTCGTTTCTAGTTGGTTTTAGTGACGGTTCCCAATGATAGATTGAGTGACGACATTCTTAAGGGAAACTGTCGCTTTGTTTGGTGTGTAAAGTCAGGGAAAGTCTGAGTACCCATTAGGCTAGATGAAATTGCATGTATGTTGGGGTGTATATGTTGGTGAATTCTTAGTGCCCATATCGATTTAGATTGATGATTCAGCCCTATGATAAATTGGGTGACGTCATTCTTAAGGGAAAATCATCAGACTTTAGAATAATTATGAATCGTGACTTATTTGGTACTAATGGAGTTAGTCTTGCATGCAAATCGAAATGGGCATACCCCTTCAAAAGTTTTTGCCAAAAATGCATGGCAAAGAGTGATTTTGTGATAACTCTTTTGATCTTTTTGTGACTCTTGACTTATTAGCGATGTTAATGGAAATGTGGCTCCTTTTTGTTCTTGTCTAGGAAGTTAAAATTTATCCTTCTTGAATGATTCGCATTCCATGTGTAGTGAGATTTAGTTGAATAATTCTTGTGCTTGCTTATGTTAACTAGAACTTGTCCGGTTTGTCTTTAAAGGTAGTCTTGATTACTCTTGGTTGGAGAAATGATCTTAGGCCTTCTTTGTGATTATTGAAGCCTACTTAGCCTTAAAAGCCACCATTGCACTTAAATTGAATCATTAGTTACCCCTCTTGAGCCTAATACCTTTTCTTTGGCGACCATGTTACAAGCCTTGAACCATTTTGACAATGAATCCTTCTCTTGAACCCATCCCTCCTTGAACTCCACAAGTGTTAAATCGAGGCTAAAAGCCTAAGTTTAGGAGTTAATAAAGGTACCTTAGAGGAGTGCTAAAAGAGTAAATCATGGTTTGTTGCTTAATAAGAATTCCCAAAAAGGAGGAAGAAAGAAAACAAAATAAAAAGCAAAGAGGAAAGGAAAAAAAGAAAATCCTCCAAAGTGAAGAAAATGATAAGAATTGGGGCTTCAAATAAAAAGAAGTGAAATGGTGTCACGTGTTGAATGAAAATGAAAGGAATGCCCTTGGTTTCGAATTGAAAAAGTTGTGGAGTTTGAGGAGAATGTAGTCACTTGAATCCAAATGTGAATCCTACCTGTCCTTGAGCCTACATTACAAGCTTAGAAAAGCCCTTTGAGATCTCCAACTCATTTTTCTTGAACTAGTGGCAAATGAAAATAAGGAAAGCCTATGGTTGAAACTTGTTAGCACTTGAACTTCCTTGTGAGTGTGAGTGTTTGTATTTGTCCCTTGTTATTTTCTTTGTACATAATATGTTTTTGGGACATTTGTTCTTGTGAGGGCATACAAATTAGGATAGTTGCTGACATTGATAAACTCCGAAAAAATAAATTAAATGAGCATGTTTTGGTAAGCTAGTGGTTTGAGTCACATCTTGAGGATTGGTTGATGTCACTTGCTTGTTCTTAATGTTCAATTGCATCATTGAATTATGTTTTGAATCGAGGGGAATGTTTAGAGTAAGTTATCATGTGATTGACTAATTGTTAGTACCAACTGAAGTCATTTTTGGTGCTCGAAATGGGTTTTCCTTTGTTTGTGATATTGTCATTTGCATTTGTGTTGCGTGCCTTTTGAGTTAGAATTTTTAGTTGCTTAAGGACAAGCAATAGTTCAAGTTTGGGGGTTTGATAAGTCGGTAATTTACAAAATTATTTGACCTTTAAGCTTACACTTTTGCATCCTAATTAAGAGAAAATAGTGCATTTGACATGATTTGCTTCTATTATACAGGTGTATGTGATTTAGAAGTGATCGGTGAGGAATCGGATGTAAACAAGTCAAAATGGAGAAAATTTTAGAATTCTGGACAACTCAGCACAATCACGCTGAAAGGGCACCAATGGCGCTGAAGGCGGATGAAAGGATGGTGCACGATGGCGCTGGGATGGTGCGATAGTGCTACAATGAAGAGTGGTAAACAACAATCAAAGACAAAGGCGCGATCGCACTACAAAGAAGAGTGGTAAACAACATTCGAAGACAAAGGTGTGATCGCGCTAAGACAGCACGATGGCATTGACCAGTGTAAGTCCCTTAAGCGCGATAGTACTGTATTAACGCATTGGCGCTTCACTGTAACTGAACGTGAAAATGGGCAGAAATGACATTTCACCCTTGTGGAAACCCCAATTGATACAAAAGACTCCTTAGTCATTTTGGGATCTATCATTAGCCATTCTGACAACTATTGGCAAGCTTGGAGAGCAAGTTCATCAACCAACACCATAGGAGTGAAGATTTGGATGCTCTTTATTGTAAAATCTTTAGTTTCCATTCTTCAAATCTTGTTCTTAATTGCTATTTTATTGGTGTAATTGTTGAATTGAGATTTGGATTTTGTGTTAGAGATAATTCTTATTTTGGGTTTTTAATTCTAAATCTTGTGCTTTCTCTTGATTTATCATTTGGGGCAATTAAATCCTCAATGCTTGAATTCATAGTTAATGATTGAAAACATTGACTTAGCTTACTAATTTGGGCTTTTTATTGAGAGAGAATTTCCCTAAATTCAGGAAGGTTTAATAGTGGGGATTTGGGGTTTCCACTCTAGATCAAAGCTAGAGATAGTTTGGTTGCCGGAAAGTTCAATCTAAGAATTGGGGCTAGAAATGGCCCAATTTACCCAAGTTGATTTGGTTTGTTTATTGCTCACTCGTGGTGGTTCTAGAGAACACGAGAGATATATGCTTGATTAGTCAAAAGATGGTCAGGTATTCTTCTAACCAAGACTACCTAAGTGTTAAATCGGGTGTAAGTCTTGTGAATCAAATTCCCATTGCCAATTCACCCTTGTTGTCCTTGCTTGTTCAAACCAAGGAAAGCCATTGATCAATCTATCTTTTATTTGATTTTATTTGATCTTTATTTGTAGTTCGTAAACCCCCCTTTTAGATATCTTTTACCCTTTTCATTAATTGAACTTCAATAAGTTGCTCGTATTCTTTATTAGATCGATCGCGACTACATTGTTCTCTGTGGGAACGACCCCGACATCCATTGGGAATATAAATGTGTTTTGATCTGATGATCGCAATCACCTCCATTGGAGAGTGATTTTTAGCATTATTAGATATCTGGACCTCATGTCCTCTTCAACTTCCAATGTCATCTCCTCGATATTATTGTTCCATCACAACACTTTTACTAAAGCTATATAATTATTCCGTAATCTCTAAATCAAGCGGCCTACTTTTGAAATAGGGACTTCTTCATTAAGATAGTTCCTCTGAAATCTGTACATCTGTTATCGGTACTAATATGTTGGATCTCTGGTACACTTTCTAACATAGAGAAATAAAAGACTAAATGCAAAGCCTCAAATTCAGGATGCAACTCTAGCTGGTAAGTATCTCTGCATATTCGTTGCCTTATACGGGAAGGCCCAATATATAAAGGGATGAACTTGTCTTTCCTGCCATATCACATAACGACCTTCATCAGTGAAACCTTCAAAAAGACCCAATCGTCAACATTAAACTCTAAGTACCATTGTCTAACATCTGAAAATGATTTTTAGAATCCCCGAGTTATCAACAATCGGCCTCTAATTAACTTAACCTTTTTCACGTCCTACTGTACTACATAGGTTCCAAGTAACCATGATTCTTCAACCTTGAATTAAGCAAGAGGGGATCGGCATTTATGGTGACATAAGGCCTTGTATGGTGCTATACCAATGCTGGAATAATAGTTTTTATTATAAGCAAACTCAATAAGTGAAATGTGATCATCCTAGTTCCCTCTGAAATCTAGCACACATGCCTATAACATATCTTCCATCATTTAGATCATATATTTGGCTTGGACATCGATCTAAGAATGAAAAGTTTAACAAATATTAACCTGAGTCCTCAAACAGTTCTAGAAAGATCTCCAGAATTGTGTTGTAAATCGTGCCCCTTTATCTGAAATAACCGATACTAGACACCACAAATTTGACTATTACTCTAATGTACAGTCTGACATACTCTTCAACTTAGAATATGGCCCTGACTTGTAAGAAATGGGCCAATTTTATCAACCTAAAAACAATCATCCAAATAGAATCGAACTTCTTTTGCAAATAAGGCAAACCTGTGACAAAATCCATATTTACGTCCCCCACTTTCATAATGGAATCGCTTTCTCCTAAATTGGCCCACTGGCTTCTAATGTCTATATTTATCTGCTGACAATTTAGGTAGTGTGCCACAAACTCAGTTGTACCCCTCTTCATTCTTGGCCACTAATAAATCTTCTCAATATCGTGAAATATTTTTGTGGATCTTAGACAATGAGAATGGTGTGCCTCTTCCATAATCCACTGCTGAAGCTTTGAAACATTTGTAACACATAATCGATCTCTATATCTGAGGACCCTATCTCATGCAACATCAGTTCCTAATGGCTCACACTGTTCAGCCTTTCCTCTGAGTTGCTCTAAGCTGGGATCCTCATATTATCATGCCTTCACCTCCACAACTAGAGATGATATGGTTGTTTCTTGATCTATGACCCCAGCATCATCAGAGTCTAATAATCTGAACCCCAAACTAGCTAGCTGATGGAGATCTCAAAATATCTCTTGCTTCTCTACTCCAAAATATAATAGACTGTCAATAGACTTACTAATAAGGGCCTTCGCTACTATATTGGCTTCCCTGGACAATATAAGATATCTATTTCATAATCTTTAAACAAATTCATGTTATTGGCGTTGTCACATGTTTAACTCTTTCCATCTAAAAATATACTAGAGACTCTTATGATATGTATATATATCAACATTAATGACACAAAAGTAATGCCTCAAAATATTCAGAGCATGAATAAATGTAGCCAACTCTAAATCATGGGTCGAGCAGTTCTTTCTATTATTCATTAACTGTCTAGAAGTATAACAAATTACCTTTTTGTGGAGCATCAAAACAGAAACCATCCTAATGCTTAAAGAATCACAATACATTGGGTAGCCCAATGGACCTTCTTTTGGGGTTAGAACTGGTGCTGAAGTCAATGTATCTTTCAGCTCTTGGAAGTTCTGCTCGTAGGTTGTGTTCTACTAAAACTTAGCTTCTTTCTGAGTCAGCTAAATCAAGGACGTTGAAAGTGAATAAAAACCTTCCATAAACATTTTGTAATACCCTGCTAACCACAGAAAGCTACAAACTTTTGTACGGATTGTGGGTCTAGGCCAAGTCTTCATAGACTTATTATTCTGTAAATCAAGTTGAATACCAACATCTGATATAATAAGGCCCAAAAGGCCACATAATGCAACCAGAACTCACACTTTGGGAGCTTAGCATACAACCTCTGATCTCAGAGTACCTGAAGCACTGATCGGATGTGGTCTCTATGCTCATTCTCTGAACAAGATATACCAGAATATATTCAATAAACACAATGACAACAAGCTTAAGAATGACCTAAAGATACTATTTATCAGGTCTATAAATATTGCTGGGAAATTCATTAACCCAAAAGACATCACAAGAAACTCAAAATGGCATTTTCTGAGCCTTGAGGATGTCTTTGGAATATCTCTCTCGAAGAAGAAGTACATGGTTGTAATCTAAATGTAAGTCAATCTTTGAGAAGCATCGGGCATCCTTTAGTTGGTAAAAAAAACCATCATTCTTTTTTAGTGGATATTTGTCCTTTATAGTCACCTTATTAAATTTTCAATAATCTACACACTTTTTCAACATGCCATCTTTCTTCTGCTCAAATAACAATAGTGCACCCCATGGTGACACACTAGGCCTGATGTAGCCCTTATCTAATAAATCTTTCAGTAGTTCATTCAATTCATTCAATTCTATTGGTGCCATTCTATATTGGGGAATTGATATTGGATGGGCATCTGGTAATGTACCGATAACAAAATCAATCTCTTATTCTAGGGGAATGCCAGGAAGCTCGTTTGGAAACTCATTAGCCACTAGAATAAACCTAAAAGTCTGTGTCTCAATATCAAAATCCTGAACTCCAATAATATGGTAAATGCAGCCTCTAGTGATCATTTTTTTAACTTAAGATAAGAAATAGACCTTACTTTTTGTGTTGCCGCCTTACCCTTCCACTCTCGAACTACTTCCCTAGAAGGTTGAATCTAATAGTCCTTGCTCGATAGTTAACATTGGCATTACAAGATGCCCGCCAATCCATGCCCATAATAATATCAATGCCAAACACCTATAGCTCTATCAGGTCTACAGGAGTCTGATGGACAACAATCTCTACCGTACAATCTCAATAAACCCTCTAGGCAATAATAGAATTAGTAACTATGGCAGACACAACAAAAAGGTCACTATAATGGCTCTGGTACTATACGCAACTTCCCAGCAAGTAATGGGGTAACGTACGATAATGTGGAGCCTAGATTTATCAAAACATAAACACAATGGGAGCAACCACCCAATATACCTCATAACATCTGGGGATGACTATGAATCCTGATGACCAATAATGTATATGTGCAATTCTGGACACTGCTAGAACTAAATTTTCCCTCTTAGTGTTGACCTTTACCTGATAAATTCTGGGAACCATGTTTTACATGATATATTGAGGAAGATGATCTTGTTGTTAATCTGTATGTCATTACTAAACCTTGCTTGTCCCTAAATGGAAAATATCTTTATATATGACCCTCTTGGCCACAACAATGCATGTTGTGGAACCCTGATGGCATCTCTAGCATGTGTTTTTTGTATGTAACACAATGTGGCATAACTGATCTAAACTTCTCTGGGACCCCATACTGATGTGAGCCTGATGCTTGTGAGCTCCCACCTGGACCTGACCACCATCAGTAATCAAACCTACTACCATGGGAATACTGTAGTGGGGTCCTAGGTGATCTCTCAGAATATTGAGGTCTGGATCCACCCTGGGCCTCTGTCTAAAAAAATTGGGCCTAGATCTTTTCTGTTGCCCTCTCTTGACTCTTTTAATCGTATATTATTGATGTCATAGCACCTCTATGTTATATGCAGTTGTATGCATTTACATAAGGTTCATATTGTCATTATGTGCAATTTGGGTACAAGCCCAGTAAAATAGTAAGCCGAAGAACTCAACCCTTATGACTCAGCTCTATAGCACGATTTGAGCAAGAAAAAAGGTAACTTTCCTGAATAGTGTATATAGCTTCCTGCTTATAGAATGTGGTGCACAACACATTTATAAACAAGACTATATAAACACGGTTTGCAGACTCCATAGGATATTATGTTGCTTGGATACCAAGTTTTTCACACACCAAACTCGAGGGGCACAATTGGCACCTAATGCCAACACTTAAGCCAAAGTCGACCCTACTGAACTATTTTCCAATGGCACATAGCAGCCACACACAATCCAAAAAATAAACAAGTTTATATCGGCTTAAAAATCATCCCTCGGCCGGCAAGGCCCCTGACAACAACTCTAGAAAGAAAACAGCTACTCCCAACAATTCATATAATGCAAAAAGCATGTAGCACATAAGTCCTTTTTGGGTTGTCGAGGCCACCATGATATCTAGGAAAGCATAAACACTATGTGGTCCATCAAGGCCACCATGATCTCTATACAGAAACTGAAAACATGTATATACAATGTAAACTAGGTCAATCAGCTACTAAATTGCCAACACAACAATAACTGGGCCAAACTGGCTAAAAAGCTACAACTAATAAACATAAAAGGCCAAGATAGGCTCCCTCATAGCAATGTAACTTGTCATGCCCCGAGGCTAACCCTTGGACGTGACATGGTACTTAGTGTCACAAGTGACCCCAAGCTAACCCATGGCATGGCATATTTTATACAAGTTCAATTTTTAAAACATTCACTGTGCGGAAGCTAAAAACATTTTAATAACTGAAATAGGAAAAACCCAAATGTCTGAATATATGAAATATATACATTGTATAGAACTGACTGGAAACAACACTAATAACTATTGAAATCTAGTCTTTAACTGAAAGCCTCTAACCGATATGAGTTGCTGGGACATGCCCCCAGCTAACTCTAACAATCTGAAAATGAAAATATGAAGACAAAAGTAAAGCATGTCTATCATCCTCGAACTGTGAGGATCACCAATAGAGCTACTGAGTACGGACCATAAATCAAACTAAGCGCGGTCTGGATGCTGAGCGCCTGAACCTACATCATGAAATAATGTAGCACAAAAGTATGCGTCAGTACTTTGAATGTACTGAGCATGAAGGATATGTGCTAAGCTAGACAATATAGAATTGAACATGCAAACAGATGTAATGAAATATAACTGAGAGTTGTGTTGAATGCAGTGACCAAGTACAAATCATGAATATAACATGCTAAACTAAATACTAAAATAAATACTGAATACATGGTCAATGCAACATGAATCTGAATGTGGGAGGTACTGTTAACCGACATACCCTAAGTTGAGTTGAATGTGGATGGAAGGGTGTTCAAACCTTTACAAGATTATGAACAAGTCTGATGTGGATGAACTACTGATGTCCACAAGGGAAAAGGATGTGCAACCTAGTCTGATAGCTGACTCCTTTAATACCTACGGTGGCGCCGTAGTTCTGTGACTTGGGGACTGCTACTAAAGGTCTTAGTCTAAACTGACAGCTAAACCTTCATCCCCATGCCCACTCGGTACTAAGTCTACACCTAACTAATTATAAGCAACAATGCACTAAAATAATGGATAGCTCAAAGTACTGATAATTAACTAAGAATGCAACATACATGTACTAAAAATATGGCATTCAAATTTTGAAGCATGATTGTCTAACTAATCTTCCTAGCAAGCATAGTCTATAAAATACTGGAGTTAACACAAGATAGGGTCTCTGGGTCTTATACATGAAACTAAGCTAATTCTCCAAGAACATGTAATTAGTACCATGGAAACTATAACAACTGAATTACAATGAATCCCTAAGATTTAGGAACCCTAGGTGTGAACAGTACATGGAGAAACTAAAGAACTGACTGAAATCTAGGGACCTAATGGGTTAAAGGAACCCACTAGTGAAATCCCACATACCTAGTGAAGAAAACTGTGAAGATATCCTTTGGATTTTGGGTCTGAACATGAAAAAGACCTATGCCTATTCTTGAGAGAAAACAATCGCCTCTTTCTCTTCTTTTCTTTCTAAGTCAGATGAATTTAGGAGCATAGATGTTTTAGGTAGTTTTTGACCAATTAATTAGGCTTAGAGTAGTCAAAACGACGTAGCTTAGTCATTAAAAGAGGTAGGAAAAGTCCAAGACTCCCTTGGGAAAATAAAAGAATTCTACTGGAAAAATTGCTACTCAGGTTCTACGGATGGGTTCCATGACTCGTGGAAACTTCCATGGCTCATGGAACCCTGTCGTGGTTCCTGGGTCTTTTGCCTAACTGCAGGTCTGTGTTCCATGACTTGGGTTCACAACTCGTGGAACCTTCCATGGTCCGTAGAACCCAATCGTCATTCTCAGAGTAATGGTTGGTCTCATGTCTAGTTCCACGACTTTGGTTCACGACACATAGATCCTTCCACGTTTCGTAGAACCCAATCATGGTTCTCATAGAAATTGTCAGTTCTCTGATCTGACACCACAAATCTAGTCCATGATTCGTGGAAACTTCCACGGGTCATGGGTTCAACTTGTGATTCCAGCTGACAGTTGGAAAAATATTTTTCTTCTGGTTTTTCTGAGCTAAGTATGGGCTAGATGTTTTGGAGTGTTACAATATCTCCGTCCTTGGGATAATTCGTCCTCGAATGAAGACTAAACAAGATGAGTTTGGAGGAAAAGAGCTTCAATCCCTACCAATTGAGTACTATAAAATGATATCTAACTGGACTGAGTCCCATGAACATGCAATTATGTTAAAATGCAAGGATAACTGAGGGAACAAGGTACTGAAACTGAATTACACAAGAGTAAACTGAGAGACTGGAAAGGAACTATTACCTCAAGATGAAACTGAATCGGAATAAAATAGGTTAAGGTACTTAGCTATCATGGTTGCTTCTACTTCCCAAGTAGCTCCCTTTACGGACTGATTCCTCCACAAAACTTTTACTGAAGAGACGTCCTCATTTCTCAACCTACGAACCTGACGGTCAAGAATCTCAACCAGAACCTCCTCATAGGTAAGTCTATCCTTTACATCCATACTGTCTAAAGGAACTATCGTTGTCGGATCACCAACACACTTCTTCAACAAAGAAATGTGAAAGACTTGATGAACCGCTGCTAGTTCTGTTGGCAACTCTAACTCATAAGTCATATTACCAATCCTTTTCAAGATTCTATATGGACCTACAAACCTGGGACTGAGCTTCCCCTTATTTCCGAATCTCATCACCCCCTTCATGGGTGACACTTTCAGTAAAACCCAATCATCGATTTCAAAATCTATGTCCCTTCTCATCACATCTGCATAGGACTTCTGACAACTCTGAGTTGTTTTCAGTCTTTCTCTGATGAGATGAACTTTCTCCATAGTCTCATGTACCGAACCCGGTCCAACTAAGGCTGCTTCACCTAATTTGAACCAACCAACCGGTGATCTACACCTACGCCCATAGAGTGGCTCATATAGGGACATCTAAATACTTGAGTGAAAGCTATTATTGTAGGCGAATTCTATGAGAGGTAGGTGATCCTCCCAACTACCCTTGAAATCGATCACGCATTCTCTCAACATGTCCTCTAAGGTTTGAATGGTATGCTCTGCCTGACCATTCATCTGTGGATGAAATACTGTACTGAGATTCACTTGAGTACCAAGACCCTTCAAGAATGATCTCCAGAAGTGAGATGTAAATTGTGGACCTCTATCTGAGATGATAGACAGGGGAACCCCATGCAACCTGACTATCTCGCTGATGTAGAGTTTGGAATAATCGTCCGCTGAATCGATAGTCTTGACTGTCAAGAAATGAGCTGACTTATTGACTCTTTCCACTATCACCCAAATGGAGTCATGTTGGCTGTGAGTACGAGGCAATCCTGTAATGAAATTCATGTTAACCACTTCCCACTTACAAGAAGGAATGTTAATCTCCTGAGTCACACCTCTTGTTTTTTGATGTTCTACCTTAACTTGCTGACAGTTGGGACACATAGCCATAAAATCTGCAATATCCCTCTTCATGTTGTTCTACCAATAGACTTCCCATAGATCACGATACATCTTAGTGGCACCCGGATTAATGGAATATCTAGAATTATTGGTTTTTGAAAGTACCTGCTACCTCAACTCACCCACCTTAGGGACACATAAGCGACCCTGATAATGAAGCACACCATCTCCCCCTTTAGAGAAGACCTCAACTCTCTGATGAAGAACTGCACCCTTTAGCTGAAGCAATATAGGGTCACTATCCTATTTTTCTTTAACCTCCACGACCAAAAAAGATTCCAATCTATTCTGGACTATCACACCACCCTATGACGTGTCCATAAGGCAAACTCCTAAGCGAGCAAGCCGATGAACATCTCTGGCTAATTCTTTCTTTTCTTTCTCAACATGTGACACACTACCCATAGACAGTCTGTTGAGGGCGTGAGCCACTACATTGGCCTTACCAGAATGGTAGAGCACATACATATCATAATCCTTGAGGAACTCAAGCCATCTCCTCTGACGAAGATTCTACTCTTTCTGGGTGAACACATACTTGAGGCTCTTATGATGTGTGAATATGTCAACATGAACACCATACAAGTAGTATCTCTAGATCATTAAGGCAAACACAACAGCTGCAAGCTCGAGGTCATGAGTCGGGTAGTTCTTCTCATGGACCTTAAGCTATCTGGAAGAATACGCTATGACCTTACCCTGCTGCATTAAAACACAACCTAGGCTGACCTGAGACGTATCCCAAAAAACCACATAGCCATCTAAACCCTCTGGTAGAGTCAAGAAAGGAGTTTTAGTCAACCTGGTCTTCAGTTCTAAGAAGCTTTTCTCACACTCATCCGACCACTAGAACTTGACCTTCTACTGGGTCAACTTGGTAAATGGGGCATCTATGGATGAAAATCCATCAACAAACCTCCTATAGTAACCAGCAAAACCCAAGAAACTTCTGATGTCTATCAGAGAGCTGGGTCTAGGCCAGTGCTTTACTGCCTCAATTTTCTGAGAATCCACTTGTATCCCTTTACTGGATACCACATGTCCAAGGAAAGCAACTTATTTTGACCAGAACTCACACTTACTAAACTTGGGGAATAACTGGCGGTCCTTGAGAGTTTGCAGAATGACCCTCAGATGAGTCGCATGCTCTTCCTTATAAATGAGGATATCATCAATAAAGACGATAACGAATAAGTCAAAATATTGCTTGAACACCCTGTTCATTAAATCCATAAAAGCTGCAAGAGCATTGGTTAGTCCAAAAGATATGACTATAAATTCATAGTGACCATACTGAGTCTTGAAGGTTGTCTTTGAGATGTCACTACCCCTGACTCTGAGCTGACGATAGCCGAATTTGAGGTATATCTTGGAAAAACAACTAGCACCTTGAAGCAGGTCAAACAAGACATCAATCCTGGGGATGGGATATTTTTTCTTGATTGTGACTTTTTCCAACTAGCGGTAGTCGATGCATATCCTGAGCGAACCGTCTTTCCTACGCATGAACAACACTGGAGCACCCCATGGAGAGATGTTAGGTCTGATGAAGTGCTTATCTAAAAGGTATTTCAACTGATCTTTAAATTTCCTAAGCTCAGCTATAGCCATTCTGTAAGGAGGAATCTAAGTAGGCTACGCATTTGGAAGGATATTTATTCCTAAGTCGATTTCCCTTTTGGGAGGAACTCCGGGAAGATCTTCTAGGAACACTTCTAGAAATTCATTTACTACAGGGACTGACTCAAGAGTTGGGGTGCTGGATTTGAATCCTTAACCCAAATAAGATGATAGATATACCCCTTGGATATCATATTTCTGGCCTTAAGGTAGGAGATGAAATGACCTACACATACTGAGTTATTACCCTTCCGCTCTAAGACTAGCTCATTTGGAAACTGAAATCAAACGATCCTGGTTCTACAATCGACTTAGGCATAATAGGAATGTACCAAAATGATATAATGATATCAAAATCTACCATTTCTAACTCTACACGATCTGCTGAGGTGACTTTCAGGGAAACTGTGATAAGGCAATTTCTGTATAACTGTCTAACTATAACTGGGTCACCAACTGAAGTGGAGACTGAGAAGGGTTGTGGGAGGATTTTTGGATTGACACTGAATTTTACTGCTATACATTGAGTTATAAAAGAAAGTGTAGCACCTGGATCTAACATTGAATAGACATCAGTATTAAAGACTCGCAACATACCCGTGACCACATCATGAGAATCCTCCTGATCATGTCGAGCCTGAAGAGCATATAACCTGTTCTGGCATTAACCACCACTTGTTCCAGATAATGCACCCAACAAAGTGGGGTGACCTACTGGAGTTCCTGTAGAACCAGTTTGAGTCTGTGGGCGAATATCCTTACCCTTTTGAGAAGTTGTTGGACAATCCCTCATCATGTTTCCTGGCTAACCATACCAAAAGAAATTTTCACTACCTGCCATGCACTCACCTTAGTGGTTTCTACCAAACTTCTTATGCACTGGATTTGTGCGCCCACTAGTAACCGTACCTTGGGACTTCTTGAACTTGGCACTGGGGAACTAGCAGAAGATAGAGCTGGAGCTGAATTTTTATGGCAGAACTGAGAGCGGTTGCCACCCTTTAACCTCTACTAAGAGTTGCTAAAGTCACCTGTCCTAGCCCTATTAGTATCTCCTCCCATTTTTTTGATCTTCTCCTCTTCAAATCTGCTGAGCATAAGTCACCAATCAGGAGAAGTCCATCTCCTTAATCAGCATGGCAGTCTTGCATTCCTTGACTATATAATTTGATACATCAGATATTAACTTTCTCATACAAGCTCTGGAGTCATTTACTATCGCTGGAGCATACTTGGATAGCTGAGTGAACTTCAGAGCATAGTCCTTCACGCTCATGTCATTCCCCTTTAGATTGATGAATTCCTGAACCTTGGCTTCCCTGAGCTCTAGTGGGAAGAACTGGTCCATAAAAGCTATCAGGAAAAGATTCCAAGTCACTGGTCGTGCATTGGTACAATGGGATTCCTTCAATTGCTGGTACCAAGTGTAGGCCACTCCCTTCAACTGATAGGCGGAAAAATTTGCACCCTCGACTTGAGTGACACCCATAATGTCTGTCACCTTCTTAATATCATCTAAGAACTCTTTGGGATCCTCTTCTGACTTGGACCCATAAAACTCTAGAGGGTTTATCCGTGTGAAATCCCGGATCCTTGCTGCAGCAATGTTGATCTGAGGTGGAGCTGGTGCCGTAGCCTGCTAATTTACTTGGGCAATCATTGCCTAAGAAAGCACTTGGAAATCAGCCCAGAATTTGGCATGCGTGACTTGCTCATTCAAAGGATTTGCTGGAGTTGCTGGCTGATTCCTAGCGTTAGCTCTTCTGGGAGGCATTTTTCTGAAATGCGAAGACCATGAGTTAGAAGGAGATTAAATGGAGTTTACACCCTATAGCACGAGCTGGAAAAAGAAGGAAGGGAAGTTGTTCCTAATGACATCTCGTAGCCCCTCCCCCATAAGTGTGGCATGCTTCACACCCATGAGGAAGGCTCTACTTCACGCAGCTTTCAGACACTCTAGGACACTTAAACCTAATGCTTTGATATAAAGTTTGTCATGCCCCAAGGCTACCCCTTTGACGTGACATAGTGCTTAGTGTCATAAGTGACCCCAAGCTAACCCATGTCATGGCATATCTATACAATTTCAATTATTAAAACATACACTGTGCGGAAGTTAAAAACAATTTAATCACTGAAATGGGAAGAACACAAATGTCTGAATATATGAAATATATAAATAGTATAGTGCTGACTGAAAACAACACTAACAACTGCTGAAATCTAGTCTATGTATGAAAGTCTCTAACCGATATGAATTGCTGGGACTTGCCCCCAGCTAACTCAAACAATCTGAAAACAAAAATAAGTAGACTGAAAAGTAAAGCATGTCTATCGTCCTCGAACAGTGAGCACTCACCAATAGAGTTAATGAGTACAGACCATGAATCGAACTAAGCGTGATCTGGACGCTGAGTGCATGAACCTACATCATGAAATGATGTAGCACAAAAGTATACATCAGTACTTTGAATGTACTAAGCACGCAGGATATATGCTAAGTTGGATAATATAGAACTGAACATGGAAACAGATATAATGAAATATAACTGAAAGTTGAGCTGAATGGAGTGACCAAGGACAAATCATGAATATAACATGCTGAACTGAATACTGAAATAAATACTGAATACATGGTCAATGCAACATGAATCTGATTATGCGAGGTACTGTTAACCGATATACCCCTAGTTGAGCTGACTATGGGGCCAACCTGTAACCCTTGATGGAAGGGAGTTCATACCTTGCCAAGAGTACGAACATGTTTTACATGGATCCACTACTGATGTCGATAACGGACAAAGATATGCAACCTAGTCTAACATCTTCCTCCTTTAATACCTATGGTGGCGCCGTAGTACTGTGCCTAGGGGACTATTACTAAAGGTCTTAGCCTAAACTGACAGCTAAGTCTTTATCCCCTCGTCCACTCGGTACTAAGTCTACTCCCAACTGAATATAAGCAACAATGCACTGAAATAATGGATAGCTCAAAGTACTAATAATTAACTGAGAATGCAACATACATGTACTGAAAAATATGGCATTCTAATTTTGAAGCTGATTGTTTGACTAATCTGCCTAGCAAGCATAATTTATGAAATAATGTAGTTAACATAAGCTAGGGTCTCTGGGTCTTATACATGAAACTATGCTAATTCTCCAAGAATATGTAAGTAGTACCATGGAAACTATAACAACTGAATTACAATGAATCCCTAAGATTTTGGAACCCTAGGTCTGAACAGTACATGGAGAAACTGAAGAACTGACTAAAATCTAGGGACCTAATGGGTGAAAGGAACCCACTAGTGAAATCCCACTTACCTGGTGAATAAAACTATGCAGAGATCCTTTGGATTCTGGTGCTGAACTTTAAATATACCTTTGCCTGTTCTTGTGAGAAAACAATCACCTCTTTCTCGTCTTTTCTTTCTAAGTCCGATGTATTTAGCAGAATAGATGTTTTAGGTAGTTTTTGGATAATTAATTAGGCTTAGAGTAGACAAAATGATGTAGCTTAGGAATTAAAAGAGGTAGAAAAAGTCAAAAACACCCCTGAAAAAAAAAGAATTCTGCAGGAAATATCGCGACTCAGATTCTACAGATGGGTTCCATGACTCATGGAATCTTCCACGGCTCGTGGAACCTTATCGTGGTTCTTGGGTCTTTTTCCTAGCGGTGGGTTTGAGTTCCACGACTTCAGTTCACGACCCGTGGAACCTTCCACGGTCTGTAGAACCCAGTCGTTTTTCTCAGAGGAATGGCTGGTCTCAGGTCTGGTTCCACGACTTGGGTTCACGACCCGTGGATCCTTCCACGGTCCATAGAACCCAATTGTTGTTCTCAAAGAAATTGTCATTTCTCTGATCTTACTCCACAAATCCAGTCCACGACGCGTGGAAACTTCCACGGGTCGTGGGTTCAACTCTTGATTCCTTCTGACAGTTGGAAAAATATTTTTCTTCTGGTTATTGTGAGCTAAGTCTAGGCTAGAAGTTCTGGAGTGTTACATAACCCAGCTGACTAGTTTGAAAGCCTCTATGAAAACAATACTTTGTGGGACAGGGCCCCAACCTACCCAATAATTATAAATAGCAAAAGGCAAACCTCTGAGACTCTAGCGACCTCTAAAAGTAAATGAGCCAACCAACCCGTTGAAAGCTCAGATATGCTACCCGACCGGTCTATCTGGTCATCTATTAGAACCTATAGGCATGAATGTATCCCCCCAGGAAATGGGACATCAGTATGAAATAATGTACCGAGCATGTAAGGCAAACTAAAAATCGAAACTGAAGTGTAGGGACTGAACAAAAGGTGAGGAGCAAAACAGAAGTACAATAACTTACCTTCCTGCAATAAGATAACATCTAAAGCACATAGGAAACAATAACCTTACCTGGCCCCCATAATCTTGACAAGTACAAACAACATACAACTGTCCTAAATCCTAGTAGGCATAAGCAATTTCTAAATACCCATACTGACCCCTTACTTGGACCCCAGTTATTATCTGATCTGAACTGTTTGAATGTACATGTATCATGAATCAGTACAACTCTGAGGCTCTGTGGTATTATGTATGTGCTTCCCCGTAGGTACAGCCTACCCATCCCGTAGGTACGGTCTATCTGGCCTGAAGGCTCGGTAATATACTGTAATTGTTACCCCGTAGGAACAACCTACGCATCCTGTAGGTACGGTCTGCCTTGTCCGAAGTCACGGTAATATAAAACAACTGCTGCCTCGTAGGTATAGCCTGCCCATCCCATAGGTACGGTCTGCCCAGTCTGAAGTCACGGTAATAGCAACCAAAATATAGGATCCAAAACCCAGTAGTATTAGTCTCTGCTGAGGCCAAAAGAAGCTCATAGGCTCCAGCAAGGAAAATAAAAACAACACATTAACATCTTGTAATCACAAGTGACCTCAATACAATTATAACATGCTTTTCTAGTCTGCTGGGTAAGGAATAGAGTGTTGATAATAGACGCTATATCATGTTGTGGGCAAAACTCAATATTATAAGGCCACAAGTCGAATAATGATGCTACATATGCTATACAAGATTTGGCCTAAAATTTCATGCCAAAAAGTGAAATGGAAGCCTTAACATACCCTTCAACTGAAGCCCCAAAGGTGTCTCTATGAAACTCAACCAACCTATTATAACGCAATAATTGCTAGAATCAACAGGGCTGCGAGAATGAGCCATAGACAATTAATAAGTTGTTAATGTCACACTCGCGACCAGCCAACTCCAAAGTATAAAATGAGGCAAATAACAATAAGAAATTACAGCTAAATGTAACAACAATATACTAACCACATCTCAAAGAAGCGATGAGCTCTCGAGGCACTATTTAAAGGTGTATTTCATGTCATTCAATCCAATAACTATCATATGTCACTCCATTAAGAATCACACAAATCCCCAGTCCCTCAAATGCCTTAACACCATAAACATACAACAATAACAACCCAATTTAATATGACAAAGAAGCTGCCGGAGCCACGGATCCAAAATACCACTTCGTGGCTCAGAAATCCATTAAACAATACTAGAACATGGAATTGCAAAGGAGGGTCATAGGAGGAAGGTTACCTTGACAAAAAGATTTGAAATACCAAGCTAAACATGCTGTTATAAGTACCCACCATGAGCTGTAACAATATACGGCAAGAAAATACGACAAACATGCCGATAGCAATAAGTTCTCCTCGGAATTGATTCTAAAGCTCAAACTATGAAATGAGTTGAGGGTTTAGACCTCTTAACTTCTAATAATCAAATTATAACACTATATAAATATCAGTTCCACGAACTTCCTCTTTGCAGTAGCAATAAATGGAGCCAAAAATGATGAGAAAACTATACCACAACGATGAGCTCGCGATATAGAGCAACTTCCGTTAAACTTCTGAATTGAAAGAATCAAAGTCCATGGAGTATTTCGGGGCTTTCCCTCTGATTTTCTATAGTTTTTTGTTGAGTTTTATTAAATAAAACGAAGGAGAACCATCCTTTAAAGAGATAAACTGATTTGGGAAAGGGGGGCCTACCTTGACATGCCTGCTTGTGTAGTCTTACAAAAATGCGAATATCTCCCTATTTTGAAGTCGTATAGACAAAATGTTTAGTGTGTTGGAAACTAGACTCGTAGGTATTCAATATGGTAGGTTAGGAGACTTCTATTTCTTTATATATTAGGATAAAAGCTTCAAGACATTTGACCTAAATTTTCAGAGATTTTCTTAACGGAATTTACAATAACTTTCCCTGACTTTTATTTTACAACTTGCTTGACTTCAAAAATTCATATACAACCATTTAGAAATTAAAATACCTCCACAAAATCCTCTCTAACATATTATGAACTCTTAGTCTTACCCCAAAAGTACGAGTTAATCCAACATTCGAACGGGTGGGATGTTACAAATATATGAGGTTCGTCGAGGGGTTTTCTTCCATAGAATAACCTTTGACAAAGCTTACTAGGAAGGATATACCATTTCAGTGGTCAGATCAGTGCGAGGATAGCTTTCAGAGGCTTAAGGCCCTGTTGACTTCAGCTCCAGTATTGGCTTTGCTAGTTGAGGGTCAGAGCTTCTCGATATATTGTGATGCTTTAGGGGTTGGTCTTGTTTTGTATTGATGCAGCAGGTTATGTGATAGCATATGCATCGAGACAGCTTAAGGTTAACGAGTGCAACTACCCCACTCATGACTTAGAGTTGGCAGCAGTAGTCTTCACACTCAAGATTTGGTGGAACTACTTATGTAGGGTTCACTGTGAGATCTTCATTGATCGCCGTAGTCTTCAGTACATTATGCGTCAGCGAGAGATGAACTCAAGGTAGAGGAGATAGATCGAGCTATTGAAGGACTATGACTTTACTATTCTCTATCATTCAAGCAATGAAAAATAGTAGCAGATGCCTTGAGCCAGAACACAGTGAGTATGGGTAGCCTAGCTTCACTCTTAGTTTTAGAGCAATTGTTGGCCTTAGAAATTTAGTCATTCGCTAACCATTTGGTTAGGCTTGAATTGTCGGATCCTAGAAGAGTTCTTTCTAGTGTTGAGGTTCATTCTACCTTGGTTGATCAGATTCAGAGTCATCAGTTTGAGAATCAACGATCGGGTGACCTTCGTAATTAGGTTGTTCAGGGTGAGGCCAGCCGGTCTACTCTAGATTCAGATAGTGTTTTGAGGTTTGATAGTCGTCTATGTGTTTTGAGGGTTTGTGATTTGATTAAGTTTATTCTCCGTGAGGCACATTATTCTAGATATTCTATCCATCCAGGTGCAACCAAGATGTACAAAGATTTGAGACAACTTTACTGGGGGAGTGGTATGAAGCGGGATATTTTGGAGTTTGTATCTCGGTGCTTAAACTATTAGCACGTGAAGTTCAAGCACATGAGACATGCTTGATTGATGTAGTGACTTCCCATTCGGAAGTGGAAGTGGGAAGGTATTACTATGGACTTCGTAGTTTGATTGACTTATACTTCTCGAGGGTTTGACTCCATTTGGGTAATTGCTGATAGGCTAACTAAGTTATCACACTTTTTGCCAGTTCAGACTACTTATAGTGCTGAGAGGTTAGCTCAGATCTACCTTCGTGACATTGTTCAATTTTCTGGGGTCCTAGCTTCTATCATTACAGACTGTGGCACGCACTGAGTTCACATCTCAGTTTTAGAGGTCTATTCAGTGAGATTTGGGTACAGAGGTTTAACTTAGTACCGCATTCCACCCTCAGAAAGATGGCCACTTTGACAGGACTATTGGAGACCTGGATGACATATTTCGGGACTATTTTCTTGACCCTAGAGGTTCTTGAGATCAATTTGTGCCTTTGGCTGAGTTTGCTTATAATAATAGTTTTCATTCGAGTATTGGCATGGCACCTTTTGAGGATTTGTATTGTAGGCATTGTAGATTGTCGGTTGGTTTGTCTGATGGTTTAGAGTCTAGGCCATAGAGTATATATTTTCTTTGTTATTCCTTAGACTGGGTACGAGTGATTCATGAGAGACTTTGGGCATCTCAGAGCAGGCAGAAGAGCTACGCTGATTGTAGACCTCGTGCCTTAGAGTTTAGAGTTGGTGACTTGGTGTTCCTCTGTGTATCGCCCATAAAAGGCGTGATGAGGTTCTGTAGGCGGGGCAAGCATAGCCTTAGGTACATTAGGTTGCTTCAGATTATTCAGAGGGTTGGTAGTGTTTCTTATATGTTAGCTTTGTCTCCGATGTTTTCAGCTATGCACTAAGTTTTCCATATATCGATATTGCGGTAGTATGTTCTAGATGAGTCTCATGTGTTGCAGTGGGATTCAGTTCAGTTCGATGAGAGTTTAGCCTTTGTTCAGGAGCCGGTAGCTATGTTGGCTAGAGATGTCAGAAGGTTGAGGTTTAGAGAGATTCTGGTTGTTAAGGTTCATTGGACGCACCATCCAGTTGAGGAGGCTACTTAGGAGACCGAGAGAGAGATGCATGCTCGGTATCCGCAACTGTTTGAGGCTTCAGGTACCCTCTTGTTCTAAACTTTCAAGGACAAAAGTCCTTTTTAGTAGTGGATGATGTAATGACCCTTTCGGTCATTCCCGCATTTATGCTTTTCTTGTTCTATTAGAGGTTGCCTGTAGCGTCTCCAAGTCATTTATGGCTTATTGGGACTAGTGGTTCGGTGCCCTAGCCGTTCATTTGGTCTTTATGACTGTTCCCCTGTTTAAGAGTTGAGTCTTAAGAGTTGAGTTATCAAAATCGCGCTATAGTGATTTATGATCGTATGACCTCAACTAACCTTGTGGGATGGTTGATCTTGATTTGAGGTTTAGTAGTATTTTTGAGGATGGGGTGTCCCTATATGATGTATGTTTTTATTCCTGTGAGTTTGTGTCATCGATGGTAGTGCGGGGTTTGATGAGTTTTTGGTAGCTTCTAGTGGCCTTGTGTGGCATGTATCTTATTTTCTGGGCTATTTTTCAAGTGTGGCATAGTCCGGTGTATAGGAGAGGTTCAGTCGGAAACTAAGAAGTTTCTAACCCTATTAAGTTCCTAACCTTACTCGTGCGTTCGATTTAACATTTGAGAACGAATGTTCCTAAGGAGGGAAAGATGTAACACCCCGAGTGTTTTAAGGTTGTCCTTTATCCTAAGATTGATAGTTTTATTATAATGTTGCGTGTTATTTGAAAATATTTGATTTTAAAGTTGAATTTGGTAAAAAGTTATATTTTTATTGCCTTCTTAAAATGTTTTGAATATTGATGAAAAATATTTTTGTTACAATATATTTGTGTATGTATTTATTTTACAAAAGTTTTATAAGTTATTAATATTTTAACGGAGATAGTTGGTCTAGTTATGTTAAAAAAATTATTATTATATGAGGTAGGCTTTATTCAAAATAATTTTCTATTAATTATGATATATTTGAAAAGTTATAAATATATTTTACCATGAAGCTATGCAATACCCCAGCATATATGTAACTAAAAAAAATACTATGGTGTTGACACCAAGACTCCACATGGAGTTAAGGAAAGGCACACCAAATTGCATGATTCCAGTAAGCACCTCATGAAAATTTCCAATTATATCTCTATTTTATATATTAGTATATATCTTCTTACTTTATCTATTTCTTGGTAATCTTTCCCATTTTTGTATTTAGCGAGAAAACATTCCAGCAACAAATTATTGCTCTCTACATACGCACCTATATATATAGTTATGACTTGTTGAAACATTTTATTGGCAAGAATAACGTTTATTTGACCCTCGAAAGAATATTGAGCATTTACGTCAAGTTATTCAAGCCTGAATTCGAGTTTCATTTCATTTTGGAGCTTCTCGAAGCGGTTCGGTCTTGGACATCATTGTTCTAGCAGCTTGACATTGGACGACAGGTAGGTTATAGTTTAACTCTTTTAGACTTTGCATATATAAGATATAATTGTACTAATTAGAATCCTTGGGTTGGGTTTATTAGCTTGGTACTCCAGACCTTGTCCGCTTCTTCATGTTTGACTTATTTTCACTCTGATGATTGTAGTACTAGTTGTGGTTGATAGTATCACTCGTGTGGTCCTTTGTCGCCTTATATTTGACTCTGGACCATAGATGGTGGGGTTTTGAGAATGTACGTGAGTCCCGGACATTGATACTATTATTATAGAGCTGGTTATATTTGTTGTAAAGCGGTTAGATCCTATGCAGGGCCAATAGGTTGATTGTGAGATATTGGGCTACTACTTGTGTTTGAGCATGCCATTATAATGCATATAAAGAGGTTTTTCACATATTTTACTATGGTTTTGCCTTTGAGCCTACTAGTGTTGGTTTTCTAAACCTTGCATGGCCTCGAGGGACCATTTTCAGTAAGAAATGGTTGGAAAGGGTTTGAAATTGTATTTATGGATCTTCTTGGGGTAATTGGAGTTAAAAAGATGATTTTATTATAGTTTTCCTATTAATACTAGACTCGGTCGGACTGAGCAACAAATTGGTTTTACTAATGTTTTAGACCTGGTTATGTCTACGCACCCTTCTTGGGGTTTTTGAGACTAGATTAACTAATTTAGACCCGAGTAGAACCCCGGGCGTGCATTTTAAATATCATGTGACCTATTTTGATTTGGCTACACTCCGGATGATTATATTAACGTTATGAGATTTAGTATGTGGTCTACGAGTAGACCTCTTTGGACCTTGCCTATCCAGACCAGGGGCTACATGCTGCAAGTGCCGAAGGAGAGGTGTACGATAGAGTTGAGTTACTTGGGAGAATCCCTTCCATGGATCCTGCCTCTAATGGGCCTTTTAGGTACTGCAAGGGGTAACATACGGCACTACTATCACTTGGTTTTAGCATATCATATCACATCATGAATATTGTGTTCGAATCCATCCTTTTTTGTTGTTTGCTCAGTACGCTCCAGTAGTATGGGATGCCGGAGGGTATTTTTTCACTTGTATGTGTTCCTCAGGTGTATGGGCGCCCATGGGACTGTAGGTACACTTTTATTTATTATTATTCTACCGCGATATTGATCTTAATTATGGTGTTACTAGCATGACTTGGTTTTAATATTGTTTCCAAGCGTGTTATCGTTGTTTTTCCTTTCCTTCTTCCCTTTTACTAGAGGTTACCAGTATACCGCATGCTCCTTTAACTCTCTTTATATATTGTTATTGCATGGACCCCAGGTGCGTTCATTTTTACTTCATATGTGTTCAGTGATGTATAGTTCTATTAGCTAGCCTACCATGACTGTTTTCTCCTTGTGTTCTTCTGTGCTAGATTCCATGTGCTTGTTCATTCTTTCTGTTACTACTTGTTTCTTTTCTGCTATATTATTGTTTTATATCTTATATGCACCCAGTCATCCTATGATACCTACTGGAAACCCGTTGCTTTGCAATTGGTTCTCATACTACACTTCTATATCTTTTGGTGCAGATCCGAGTGTGAGTTCTCATCGCTGATCGTGCTGCCTCGTGCGAGGTGTTTTTGGACTATCCGAGACTGAGGGTGAACTCTTGGAGATCGGGTCTTCTCTTTTAGTTCATCTAATGTATTGTGTACTTCGTTATCATTCAGAGACATATGTATATCTCCTTTTTGGATCCTTTGTATTCTGTTGATGTAGTTTCGGCTTTTATACTATGATACCAACTTTTAGGTTTGGTTTAGATTCCATATATATATATATATATATATATATATTCCTTTTGTACCTTTTCTTTACTTATTTCCCCTACTTCTGCTTACTTGTATCATTCTTTTGCTTTCTTGTTAGATAGTAGCCTATTACTAACCGTTCTGGGCTACGGGGATTGGTTCGCCTACTGGGGGGTTGAAGGTGCCATCATGACCGCGAAATAGGGTGGTCGTGACACTCTTAAGTTATAGAAAGTGTGGACTATGTCCTGGGTTTTAAACACAACTTGCTGACCGTTTCCCAAATGTTTGACTAGGGAAATGATGTGTTATTCACATCAGTGAATACATGATCGGTGATGCATGTCCACAAGTCAAACAGGTAAATTCATCTTTTAAGACCAAGAAAATGGTAAGAACGTCCAAACCATTATAATAGTTGCACATGGATCTATGTGAACCCAAGAAAGAGAGTGCTCAATAGAGGAGGTAAGAGGTATGTTCTTGTTATTGTTGATGACTATATCAGGTTTGCATGGACATTTTTTCTCAGCAAGAAAGATGAAACATTTAATATTTTCATTATCTTTGTGAAATTGGTCTGAATCAAACAATAAACTAATTTAGTCAGAATAAGATCTGATCATAGTATTGAGTTTTAAAATGATAGGTTTCTGGATTATGATGCTTAAAATGAAATAGATCACAATTTTTCATCTCTTAGAACTCCTCATCAAAATAGAGTTGTAGAACGAAAAATTGGACTTTGAAAGACATGGCTAGGACTATGTTAGTTTCTAGTGGTCCTTTAAAGAGTTACTAGGAAGGTTTTGTCAATACAACCTATTATCTTATCAACAGTTTTATGATTTGCCTAATACTTTTGAAGACTCCCTATAAATTACTAAAAGGCAGGAAAATAAATCTTACATATCGTAGGTCTTTTGATTGCAAATGTTTTGTTCGTAATAATGGAAATAATGCCCTTGGTAAGTTTGATGCTTAAAGTGATAAGGGAATCTTTCTCAAATATTCCACACAAAGTAAAGCCTACAAATTTTTAACAAAAGAACAAATTGTGTGGAATAAAGTTCCCATGATATATTTAATGAAACTAATCACTTTGGTGAGAAAGGTCTGCAAGTTGATTTTGAAGGCAATGGGCTGGCACCCAACTCTAGGATGAATTGGAGGAATTCTAGGAACATGGTTCACCAAATAATACCTTAGATATCCCAGGAGTAACTCCAAGAAATGAACAAATCACAATGAGAGAAGTGCTAGCGATAGAGGGAACTTCTCAAGAAAGTTATGACTCTTTTCCTCCTCTACAAGGTGAACCTTATCCCTCTAGTTCAACTGGGTCATAGAAAATTCAAAGTAGTAATTGGAAACACATAAGTTCTCATCCAGTGCAAAATATTCTCACCCCACTAGATTTAGGAATACACACCAGATCAAAAATGCATAATCTATGTGCCTTCTTAGCTTATGTTTGTATAATTGAGCCAAAGAACATCAATGAGGCTGTATTGGATGAAGAATATGTAATGTATCCATGCAGGAGGAGCTAAATTAATTTGAACAAAGCAAGGTATGACACCCGGTTCCTAGGATAATAGATAGAAAAGTCATTGGAACCAAATGGGTTTTCAGAAACAAATTGGATAATCAAAGGGTAATTACCAAAAACAAAGCAAGGTTGGTGGTACATGGCTAAAATTAGGAGGAACCCAAAGATTATGATTAGACATTTTTCTCTAGTAGCTAGAATTGAAGCAATCAGAATATTGATAACTTTTGTAACCTGAATGGAGTTCACACTGTATCATATGGATAATAAGAGTGCATTCCTTATAGGATACTTACATGAGGAGTGTAACAACCCATCTGGTTATTTTAGGGTTGTTATAGCCATAGTACTCTTGTTAGAGTCCCTGTAGTAAAATTGAACTAGTAAAACTCAACAATGGGGAGGTGTAAAACTCAAACTTTTATGTAATCATGATGATTTGTGCACTGTTGTGATTTGTTATGGGAGACCTAGTGAACTAGACCTCATAGGGAATTCTGAGAGTACAAGGGCATTCGTAGCAGGTTTTTACAATGGTTTGCATATCTGGTTTATCTTGCGGTATCTTTAAATGATATTTGTGTTGTGAAATGAAACCTGGCACAGTTTTACTGAAATTCTGGTTAACGAGGAACCGCTGCTATGGTGAGGTTTTTGTTATAGCATGACCGACATAGCTGTTAGAGTTCCACTGTAATAGGTGCCAACGATAACGTCGGATCTTGCCATAGCGAGGCATTGGTCTCCATGGCAGGACCACTGTAGCAAAAATGTTGACTGTTGTAGCGGTCGATGTGAGACAAAATTAGCCTTTAAGTTAGTTATTTCATGTTTTTCACCCTCAGAAATTCAAAACTCATTCCATAGACCTGTGAGGTGATTTTACCAAGGCTAGGGCATATTTCTTCTATGAGGTAAGTTCACCCTATTAATTCTTTTATCTAGTAATTCACTAATACCCTAGACTCGATGGAGGTGGCTTTAGTTGTAAATTATGGGTTAGAACCCTAGAACGTATGAAAACTACGGGAAAATGAATATGTGGATGTAATTTTTATTTTTTATGCTTATAAATTATTAATTAATATTTATCAGGATGCAATTTGATGTTCTAACACATAATTTTGGTGCTTTGGGATCTGTTGTACAATAAATATGATACCTTTAGCATAAAAACTTCTTTAAGGGGGTTAATGGGGTAGAAACTCCATGATTTAGGATGATGTGATCATTAGGGAACTAGACTATGAAAAATTAACCCTTGGGTTTAAACATTGAAAAGGGTAAAATTAGGTGGATTTTAATTCCCAAAGTTAATATTTGAAGAGTATATGATTAAATACTCTTGCATTTTTTATTTTTAGACTTTGAGCATTCCGAGTCTTTGAGGAGAGGGAAGGCTCACGTAAAGTAGCTTGATCTTTCATGTTTTTCAGTTGAGGTAGGTGATATGAGGCTAAAAGTAGCATTTTTTTATATAGATTACCTCATATTTTACTTGTTTTAAGATGCGTTTGAGATTACTTTATATGAATTACACATATGTAGCTTGTTTTGATGTGTAGATTAAAAAGAAAAGCATTTTGCATTGATTTGGAGCATTATGGAGCTTTGAAGTCTATGTAGGAGCTGAGGAAGATGATTTGGAGCATGTTTATTTTTAGGAGATCAGGATGGAAGCTTAACAGAGGTGAACAATGAAAAAAGGAAAAAACAATGCACTGTAGAAAGGCCCTAGGCGCAGCTCTAGGCGGCCCTGATGAACGCTCAAATCGTGCTCTCTAATTAGGAGGCCACGATAATCGTGCAACAAAACCAAATTTACAAACCCAACGGATGTCGGAGTCGTACCCAAGAGACTTTACTTAGCCAACTAGAGATTGTATGAGTTGATTTCAAAGCGAAAGTAATTGCTTAAAACAAAACAATTAAAAATTGGGGGGAATTGCGAAAGTTGTCACTACTAACACAATTAAACAAAAAGCAATAAAACTAAAGATCGGTGTACCAAGTGATTTAGAAGACTAGGGATGCATATCTGATAGGGCATTAGCTATAGGATGGGGTAATCATTAATTCACTTCTACTCTCACCTATTGACATGAGTAGCGTTGGTCATAGGTGTGGAATGCTATCTCCTAATCAACATCCATATTTTCAATGATTTTGGTTAGAACATCATCGGTGTGATAAACAATCAACCAACATTAGCTTGGGGAGGTTGTCCTATTCCTAGCTCGGACTCTTAAATGGGAGATTCTTGCGATTAGAGTTATTTCTAGCCTCCAATCTAAATTGATTCCCAAGTACCCACTAGAAATTTCATATCCACAACTATGAAATTCTCTCCTGAGCAATCACATACCTAAGTAATGCAAATTAATGTTTGCAACAACATATTTTAGGATTAAAACATGGTGAAATTACTAGACCAATGTCAACTAAGCAATTATAAAGGTGAATTAACAATACCCACACCCATTAGCTAAGCACCCATCATCTATACACCCCTAGACAAGAGAATTTAGCTACTCATAGTAGGAGAATAAGAGATACCATCTGGGTAAGTCAAATTCCCATCCATTATAGTTGAATCTCATGTTCTAGAATCAAATTAGGCAAACAAATTGTTAACCAAGAGATTTGGATTGAAACCCTCTTCTCAATGGAGGTGGAAAATTGTTTACAAAGCAAAAAACTATCTTTAAAACTCAGGTCTGAAGTATTGTATATACAAATTGAGCCTAAAAAGGCCTTTTATATATTCCTAAGTGGTCACATAAAATTAGGATGAGTTTTCCCTTCTGGAGGTGTGCAATGCGACGTGCGATTTGCACGTCGCGATGTGCGCATCGCACACCTGCTTCAAATTGACTAGTGACTTCAACTGAAATTATGGGCTTCGTGCGAAGGTGGTGCGTTTCGCACCATAGGATGTGCACCTCGCACAGCGGCCTCACTCATTTGAAGAATCTTTATCAACTTTGACAGCTTCATACCGAGGAGGTGCGAACTGCACCTCGGTTGGTGCGTGACGCACAGCCACCGCATCCCATGGAAAATTCTTCAGCTTTTCTCAACTCTTCACACTTAGCTCCTTTTTGGTTCTTTTTGGGTTCATATCCTTGTTTTTCATCTTTTGTCAAGAGTACCTGCATAGATATCAATAAAGGCCATAAAAACCTCTAAATCGAATTTAGCTACTCATAGTAGGAGAATAAGAGATACCATCTGGGTAAGTCAAATTCCCATCCATTATAGCTGAATCTCATGTTCTAGAATCAAATTAGGAAACAAATTGTTAACCAAGAGATTTGGATTGAAACCCTCTTCTCAATGGAGGTGGAAAATTATTTACAAAGCAAAAAACTATCTCTAAAACTCAGGTCTGAAGTATTGTATATACAAATTGAGCCTAAAATGGCCTTTTATATATTCCTAAGTCGTCACATAAAATTAGGATGAGTTTTCTCTTCGGGAGGTATGCAATGCGACGTTGTCACGACCCAATTTCTCGGTCATGATGGCACCTACAACCCCCGGTAGGTGAACCAATCCCCGTAGCCCAGAACGGTTAATAATGGGCTACGATCTAACAAATAAGGGAGCAAGACGAAGAGAACAGATAAAAGGAATATAAATATATACATATGCGGAAACTAAACTAAACTAAACCCCAAGACCTGGTATCATAGTATAGAGCCCCAACTACATACATGGAGTGCAACTAATCCAAAACAATATATACAGATGTCTCTGAATGGTAATAGAGTAAATGAAGCAAAAGATAAACTAAAGCTAAGCTCCGATCGCCAAGAGCTCACCCTCAGCCTGAAGTAGTCCCCAACAGATCTCCAAGCACGAATCACAGCGATCTAACGGCGATGGCCCACGCTAGGATCTCCACCCAAAGATGCAGGGGGTAGGGGTGAGCACCAAATGCGAAGCATAAGGTACCCAGTAGGTATCATAGGCCGACTGGCCACATATAAGATAAAAGCGTACTGATAGACAGAATAGAAGCAAGTAGTCACAGAAATCAACGAAAGGTACACAGGAACTAGCCCAGAGGGAAATCAACAGAACCACATATGAGGCTCGTAAGAAGAATATACACACCATAGGCACAGGTGAAAGTAAGAAATAACGCACCTGGGGTCCTTGCCACAACAGTGTATACAAATAAGTTTACGAAATGGACGGTATACCGGTAACCTCAAGTGTAAGAAGAAGAGAGAAGGAGTAATGATAGGCATGCTCAAAGACATGAATCAACTCAACTAATCATATCAACCTCAAATCCAGAAACTAACAGTCTAGCAGTAACCAATTTCATACTTAACCGCAACAGGGAACAATTCTGTAAGTAAATAGCAAAAGTCTACCTACAGTCCCCCGGCCGTCCATACAACCGAGGAACACAAACAAGTGAAAACAAACCCTCTGGCATCCCATACTACCGGAGTGTACAAACAACAAACAACAAACAAGGGTGGAGCCTCAAAACAATGAATGATATGATGCATGAAGATCTCAAGTGCCATGGTATCTCTGTATGTACCTCCTCCGGCGTCGATCCGGCCCAGCAGGTAGGTTCCATGGAAGGACACTGCCCGTATACCTCTACTCCACTGTATACCCCTCCTCCGGCACACGCAGCCCGTAGCCCCTGGCCCAGATGGCAAGGTCCATGGAGGTCCCAGACCCCATACTAAAACTCAGTATCAGAACATGTCGTCCGGAAGCAAGTCCGGTATCAGGATGGAGACCCAGTCTCGAATATGCACTGCCCAGACCCTGTCCAGGACTAAACTAGTAGGAAAATGTCTCAAAAACCCCTCCAAGGGTGCTCGGGGATAACCGGGTCTAAACAGTAAAAAGCCATCTCAGGTGCTCGGTCCAACCGAGGCTAAAAATCATCTCAAGTAGCAAGAAAACTCAACTAGCACTCCGGCCCTGCCGAGTCTAGCGTTAATCGTAAAACTAGTGATTTAAATCATAATTTTACTTTCCTTTATCTAGAAATATTCACAAGTTAAATCAAACCATTTCCAAATTATTTCCATCAAAAACGGGCCCCCCGGGCCATGCAAGGTTTAGAAAATAGTGCCAGTAGGCCCGAAGCCAAAACCATAGTAAAACATGGATAAAACCTCTTTATATGCATGGAAATGGTATGATCACACACAATAGCTGCCCAGCAGATCACAATCAACCTATCGACCCTGCACAGGCCCACAGCTACTCAGCAAGCATAACCAGCCTAGAAGGATAATTCTATGCCCGGGACTCGCGGACATTCCCAAAATCCCAACTTCTATGTTCCAGAGTCAACAAGGCCTCACAGGACCACAAGGGTAAATAAAATATATCGGCAAATACTACAAGCAACGGAGGAACAAAAGTAGGCGGACATGAATAAAGCGATCGAGGTCTGTGGTACCAACCTAATAAACCAACCCAAGGATGCCCATTAATACAATTTTATTCTATATATTCGGAGTCTAGGAAAATAAACCGTAACCTACCTGTCGTCCGATGACAAGCTTGAACCTCTCCGAAAAACCTCCAACACGAAACCAAACTCGGACTCGGATAACTTGACGTAGATAATCTATTTTCTTTTCGATGTTCCCGTACCACACCACTTGGATAACCCACAAATTCTCTTTTACACAATATATATCAACAATGCTGTAGCAGCTAAGTAGCTTAATGAGTTTGTTGAGAGAAATGAAAATTCTCCAGTGAATATGTTCACTAATTACTTACATAATATAAATCAATGTAAGTTAGGCAGCAATTGCCCACCACATCAGTTGGTTTCCACGTGGGGGGGGGGGTGTCAACACCACACCTCCCCTTATCTAATTAATGATAGGTGGATCCCCGCCACGTACGTACTCGGGTATTGAATAAATTCGTGGTATAATAAATATAATTTTTGAATATACCATAATCATTACAAAATTATTTCGAATAAAACCTACTATTTTATAATAATAATTTTCAACATAACTAAATATACTATCTCCGTTAAAGTATTACAATGTATAAAAACCTTTTAAAATAAATACATATACAATTATATCGTATCAAAAATATTTTCCATAAACCTTTAAAATATTTTGAAAAGGCAATAATAATATAATTTTTACCAAATTCCACTTTTAAATTTTTAAATAAAATATTTTCAAATACACGCACGATACTAATAAAATTCTTAAGCCTAGGCTCGTAATTCACCAACGCACGATTTTGATACTCAAGAATTCTCTCGGGATCCTCCCTTATGTTTTATCACTGTTTCAGAACTGAAATGGCGTTTTAAAACGTGAAGTTGAGGCTTAAATCGAGTTTAACCCGACCCGAATCGCGACCCGGTTCGCAACCCATTTTCTACCAGACAGTCCGCGGTAAAACAGTCACAACTTTTTACTCCAAGATCAGTTGGACGTGAGGTTTTGTGCGTAGGAAACTAGACTCGCAGACATTCGATTTGGTATTTTGGGGGACTTCTAACTCTTTATATATTGAGAGAAAAGCTCCGAGACATTTTACCCAAAGTTCAGGAAATTGATTAAAGAACTTACGATTACTTTTGCCGACTTGCTTGGCTTCGAAACTTATAATGCGACCAAACAAATGGACCCAACACCAAAATACCGGTCCTGACGAGCCTTAAGTGACTTGGGGCCGCTACAAACAAGCTCTAACGGTTCAAGGAAAATGTATACGTGGAAATAACCGAAAGGGTCATTACATCATCCACTACTAAAAAGGACTTTCGTCCTCGAAAGTCAAGGTCAAGGGGGTACCTGAAGGCTAAAATAGTTGTGGATACTGATCCCGCATATCTCTCTCAGTCTCCCAGGTAGCCTCCTCGACTGGACGGTGCCTCCACTGAACCTTAACAACCGGGATCTCTCGAGACCTCAATCTCCTAACATCTCTGGCCAGAATAGCTGCCGGCTCCTCAACAAAGGCTAAACCCTCATCCAACTGAACTGAATCCCACTGCAACACATGAGACTCATCTGGGACATACCGACGCAACATCGAAACATGAAATACAGGATGTATAGCTGAAAACATCGGAGGCAAGGCTAGTTGATAGGCAACGCTACCAACCCTCTGAAGAATCTCAAACGTCCCAATGTACCTGGGGCTAAGCTTGCCCCGCCTACCAAACCTCATCACGCCTTTCATGGGCGATACACGGAGAAACACTAAGTCACCGACACTAAACTCCAAGGCACGAAACCTACGATCAGCATAACTCTTATGCCTGCTCTGAGCTGCCCGAAGTCTGTCCTGAATCACTCAAACTCGGTCTAAGGAATCTTGAAGCAAATCTGTGCTCTGTGGCCCAGTACTGAAACCATCAAACCAACCTACCGGTGATCTGCAACGCCTGCCATACAAAGCCTCAAAAGGTGCCATGCCGATACTCGAATGGAAGCTGTTATTATAAGCAAACTCTGCCAAGGGAACAAACTGATCCCAAGAACCTCCAAAGTCAAGAACACATGCCCGAAGCATGTCCTCTAGGACCTGAATGGTCCTCTCGGACTGGCCATCTGTCTGAGGGTGAAAAGAGGTACTAAGATGAACCTCTGTACCCAAATCTCGCTGAATAGCCCTCCAAAACTGAGATGTAAACTGGGTGCCGCGGTCTGAAATGATAGAAGCTGGGACCCCATGCAACCGAACAATCTCACGAAGGTAGATCTGAGCTAACCTCTCTGCGCCATAAGAAGTCTGAACCGGCAAGAAATGTACTGACTTAGTCAGCCTATCAACAATCACCCATATGGAATCAAACCCATGAGAAGTGCGAGGCAACCCAACAACAATGTCCATAGTAATCCCTTCCCACTTCCACTCAGGAATGGGAAGTCGCTGCATCAAACCACCAGGTCTCATGTGCTCGAACTTAACCTGCTGACAGTTCAAGCACCGAGATACAAACTCCGCTATATCCCGCTTCATACCACTCCACCAGTAAAGTTGCCTCAAGTCTCTATACATCTTTGTTGTGCCAGGGTGAATGGAGTATCTAGTACAATGTGCCTCATGAAGTATCAACTGATTCAAATCACTAACCCTTGGAACACAAAGGAGACTATCAAACCTCAGAACCCCATCTGAATCTAGAGTAACCCAACTGGCCTCACCCTGAACAACCCGATCACGAAGGTCACACAACTGCTGATCCTCAAACTGACTGCTCTGAATCTGATCAATCAAAGTAGAACGAACCTCAACACTGGCGAGAACTCTGCTAGGATCCGACAAGTCAAGCCTAACCAAACGGTTAGCCAAGGACTGGATGTCCAAGGCCATGGTCGCTCTGAAACTGAAAGAGAAGCTAGGCTACCCATACTCACCGCCTTCCGGCTCAAGGCATCCGCTACCACGTTTGCCTTGCCCGGATGATACAGAATAGTAAAGTCATAGTCCTTCAGTAACTCGACCCATCTCCTTTGTCTCGAGTTCAACTCCCGCTGACTCGTGATATACTGAAGACTACGGTGATCGGTGAAGATATCACAGTGAACTCCATATAGGTAATGCCTCCAGATCTTAAGCGCAAAAACTACCGCCGCCAACTCAAAGTCATGAGTGGGGTAGTTGCACTCGTGAACCTTCAACTGCCTCAACGCATATGCTACTACTCGACCCTGCTGCATCAACACACAACTAAGACCAACCCCAGAAGCATCACAATACACGGAGAAGCTTTGACCCTCAACCGGCAAAGTCAAAACTGGAGCTGAAGTTAATAAGGCCTTAAGCCTCTGGAAGCTATCCTCACACTGATCCGACCACTGAAATGGGATATCTTTCCTAGTCAGCATGGTCAAGGGTGCTGCTATGGAAGAAAATCCCTCAACGAACCGTCTGTAGTAACCTGCTAACCCAATAAAGCTGCGAACCTCAGTAACAGTAGTAGGTCTAGGCCACTCACAAACTACTGAAATCTTTCCCGGATCAACCCTAATCCCATCCTTAGACACTACGTGCCCTAGGAATGCAACTGACTCAAGCCAAAACTCACACTTTGAGAACTTGGCATAAAGCCGATGATCTCTCAAAGTCTAGAGTATAACCCTCAAGTGCTGCTCATGCTCATCTCTACTACGCGAGTATACCAAGATGTCGTCTATAAAAACTATCACAAATGAGTCCAAATACGGGCCAAGAACACTGTGCATCAAGTTCATAAAGGCTGCGGGGGCATTAGTCAACCCAAAAGACATCACCAGGAACTCATAATGGCCATAACGTGTCCTGAATGCTGTCTTAGGGATGTCCTCCGCCCTAATCCTCAGCTGATGGTAGCCGGACCTCAGATCAATCTTCGAAAACACAACTGAACCCTGAAGCTGTTAAACAAATCATCAAGCCTCGGCCATCGGAGACCTATTCTTACACTGTCACCTTATTTCAGCTCGATAATCAATACACAGTGCACATCGACCATCCTCTCTCACGTAAGAGAACAGGAGCACCCCACGTTGACACACTGTCTAATAGAACCCCTTAGCTAACAGATCCTGGAGCTGTTCCTTAAGCTCTCTCAACTCAGCAGGAGCCATACGGTAAGGAGAAATAGAAATGGGCCTAGTGCCCGGCTCTAACTCAATAGCAAAATCAATATCTCTCTCAGGTGGAAGGCCTGGCAGGTCGGTAGGAAACACATCGAGGAAGTCTCTAACCACAGGAATAGACTCAGGAGAAGTGGGGTCAGCACTAACATCTCGGACATATGCTAGATAAGCTAAACACCCACGGGAAATCAACTTTCTAGCTCGAAGACAAGAGATGATCCCAGATGGTGCATGGCTAACAGAACCCTGCCACACAACCGGGGATACACCGGGCACAGCTATGGTAATGGTCTTGGCATAACAATCCAAAACCACACGGTGAGGGGATAACCAGTCCATGCCCAGTATCACATCAAAATCTAGCATATCAAGAATCATCAAATCACCCCAAGTCTCTAAATCACCAACAGATAACATACAGGATCTCACAATCCGATCCACTACTAAAGAATCTCCTACTGGGGTCAAAACAAAAACAGGAACAGATAATGGCTCACTATCCAACCCCAAACAAGGCAAAAAGTAGGCAGATACATATGAACAAGTGGATCCCGGATCAAATAAAACCATAGCAGACTTATGGCACACAGAAATCGTACCTGTAATCACAGCATCTGAGGCCTCTGCCTCTGGTCTCTTAGGGACCACGTTAAACTGACGACGACCTCCACCTGCCCGACCGCCATCCCTACCACCTGCTCTTCCGCGTGGAGCACTACCTCTACTCTGACGACCACTCCCTCTAGCCGTAGGCTGAACTGCTCGTAAAGGCTCGACCAACTTAACTGTACCCTGCTGAGGGCAATCTCTAGCAAAATGACTCATCGCACCACAAGTAAAACAAGCCCCTGACGGCCTACTCAGTCGAGATGAACCAGCAAATCTCATATGACCACCACGACCTGATGCCCCAGAAGTTGTACGCCTCGAAGACTGGCCGCTATAGCCCTGATGGCTGCCCTGACCCTGCTCGAACTGGGTACTACCGAAATTCTGAAGGGAAGCCTGAATCGGTCGGCTGGACTGACCCTGGTACTGCTGTGGCTGATAACTCCGGCTCCACTGGCCAGGACCTCTACCACCATATCTGGAACCA